>QEPC01010860.1:117871-129676 GCA_003113815.1 Sphenodon punctatus
TAATAAAAAAACCCAAAACACATATAAAAAACAAAAAAACACCCATAACAACATTTCCTGAACGGCTGAACCGAACAGCCGAACGGCCTAACCGAACGGCCTGTTCAGACGACCGAACCGAACAGCCGAACCCGAACCCGGCGAACTAACCGAACTGCCGAACCGAACCGCGATCTGTTTGCCCATCCCTAACGAGGACTACACTTGCCACTCTGCCCCACAGGACTGCTCTGCACAGGACCCCACCATCTCCCTGCCCCCCTCCTGCAGAACACCCATTGTATCAGCCTAGAGCACCCATTGACCCCTCATTTCTAATCTGATCCCACACAACAGGTGCCTGTACTTGGGGGCCGGGAACGCGGAGATGGTTAAACAGAGCTAACTAATCCTGCAGTGATGTTTGGGGTGGCTGATCTTGCCCCCTAAACCTGCCTAGAACCACAGAGTGCATGCTTGTCCAGTCTTTTCTTAACCCCATCTCCCCAGGGATGGAAAACCTACGTAGCCAATTCCATAGATGATCCTTAGCATCAGGGATTTTGGTGCTAAGCCTGCCTTTCTCAAATATATTCCCATTTCCTCTTGCCCTGCCCTCCCTAGTAAGAGAGAACAATTGTTCTCCATCTTTTTATAGAAGCCTTTCAAGTAGACTGCTGTTACTGTATTCCCCCACCCTTAGTCCTTCCTCCAAGCTAATATGTGAAGCTTCTTCATCCTCTCCTCATATGATTAGCGTTCCAAAGCTATTATCTTTCTTGCTCTGTCCCCTTTCCAACTTTCTTCCTCTGTCCCCTTTCCAACTTTTCTACGCCCTTCTTAAAATGGGGCTTGACCAAAGCAAAGCAAAGTGGAACAATGACTTCCCATGTCTTGCATGCAATTCTTCTGTGAATGCAGCCTAAAATGGCATTAGCCTTCTTTGGGTGAAAATAAACAAGGTCTTAGTTGGCTGGAATCCAGTGTTCCTCCATGAAGCCCACCCGCAGCCGCCATTCCCAAGTGGCGCATGACAAACAGGACAGACAGGCAGGCACCATGCTCCACTTCCCGACGTAGCCATGGTGACACCAGGGTACAGGAAGCCACTCCCGCTGTGGTTTTCATCAGGTTTGTTGTTTATTTTTTGCTTTTTGGAGTCCTTCAGCACCTGGAGAGTGAGAGTAGAGGGAGTGCTCGCTCCCTGGACCACTCTAAGGTTGCTTTTACATGAGTAGTGGGATGCAGTGCGTTGAAGAACGCACTTCCTGAAAAGTTCTGTGGGCTGTGTTTAGATGCACCAAAAGTAGCCAGCTGTCATAGGAATCATGGTTTGCATGGTCTTTTTAAAGCCACATTTGGGAAGCCTTGGTATCAGGGTTTTCCAAATGCGGTTTCAAAAAGACTGCGCAAGCCGCAATTCCTAGGGCGGCTGGTTACTTCTGGTGCATCTAAACATTTCAGGAAGCACGTTCTTCAACGTGCTGTACCCCGCCACTTGTATAAAAGTGGCCTACGTTCTCTGCCCAGGACTCTGCATGCGTGCAGGTCTGCCAGGAATATGCACTCTAACAGATGGGAGGCAACCACGTGGGCACACATTCACCTGCCTTAGCCAGCATGCACCCTGCATGGTGGTCTTCACATTCTCCAGGATGCCATCTGTGGGCTGGGGGCCACGGGCAAACATATGGATGCCACCTAATAGATGAGTAGGTGGCCACCCATCTGATGTGGGCTACCATCTTGTTTGTTAACACCCTTTACAACAGCATCACACTGCTTCCTAATGTTCAGTCCATGTTCCACAACAACTCCAGGAACTGTAGTGCTACTCCTGGTCCCGTTATCCCTGGTTTTGTATTCATGCCTTTGATTTTTCTGCACTATGTAGATTACCTTATATTTGTTGTTGTTGGATTTCATTTTATTATTTTCAGATCATTTCTCCAACTTAAAGAGTATTTTGAATTTTATCCTATCTTCCAGAGAGTGTCTAATTTTGTTTCATCTGCACATTTCACAAGTATACTCTCTCTTCCTTTGTTGAAGCCACTAAAAAATATTGAACAGCACTGGACTCCAAATAGAGATCTGTTAGGGCTTAAACAAGCAGCAAAATATTTACTTGAGAGTAATTTTGCAATCTTGGAAACTGGGATCGATTTCCCAATACTCACAATACCACAAGATCCCGTCCTAATCTAACAACTTTCCATTTACTGCATAATGTTCATTTACCACTTACTACATCGCAGAGGGTACTAGGTTTTTTACTTCTGGGTTTCTGTCTGTTCATTGTTTCTACACTTCTGAGCCAATCACTGTGTATCTGAAAAATCACAGTATACTTGTTAAAATATATTGAAAGTAAACTGAACATTTTATAATATTCTCTAGTGTCTTCCTAGAGTATACTTGTGAAATTGCAGATAAAACAAAATTTGTAAAGGAATCTGCTTACCACCCAATGAGTGATAAGGAAGTACGAAGGAAAATGTGAAGATAGAAGAAATGTGGTATTGTATCAGTATTACCTCTAGGGATTTTAAATTGATGGTAAAGCTATAAACATGATCCTGGTAAGCAAGTTATAGATAAATCATCAAGAAACAAAATGTCGATTGAGACATTACCAAAGATTCTCGATTTGACTGGAATGCTTCGGGAAGTGGGATTTTGATGGGAATTCCCATTTTTTGAAGTCTTATGTCAGTACTAATCTATGTGGCGCACACACACACACCGCCTTGAGACGGCCTCCCAATTTTACATTGATCAGTTATCCTTTGCTTGTGGGTCTTTCAACGAACTGTATGTCCACATTTGTAAGGGATGGGGGGGGGGGGGAGGAGTACATGGGAAGGAGGGGAAGCACTCAGACTCCAGCCACACACATGCCCCTGATTTGGTGGCCACAGGGAGGTATAAGGGTCCCTCAGGATCTTGTGTGGTCCTTAAGTCTCTCGTACGAAAGGCCAGATCATCACAGGGAAGGCAACCAGTGGGGCTACTGATGAGGTTCTCCCATCTTGTAGGACACAGTCCACCACCTAACACGCAACACCTGCACCACACACCAGGGGGGCTTAGGGTGCCTATGGGAGTGAGGGTCAAAGGGGAAGGTTTCCAGGACAACAAGGTAAAGGTCTCTAGAATGCACTCCTCAGGGCACAAGGTGGGGTAGGAAAGGCACTGGGACTGTGGGGGGGAAGGACACACAAGCCACACACTCCGAACTCCCGCACACCTTCAAATCACTCTCACAATCACACATCAAACACTCACCATTCTTACATGCTCCACACTTAACACAGGCCTCCATGTAATGCTCTATAGCTCTCTCTCTCACAAGGGGCCAGTTCTTCACAGTCAAGCTGATCACCGGTAAGGCTTCTCCCTGCCGACCAGCTTTTTATGCCTACTGGGCCTCACCCTGTTGCATGCGGAGGCGTGCAGAGCGTTGCAATGCTGATGGTGGCCCCGCCCCTCTTGGCTCCTCCCCAGTGCCCTGGGGTCCCACCTGCACATTACTGAGTGCACACGGGGTGGGGTCTGCTTGCCCAGTTCCACACTCTTCGCCCCCGGCGGCCTAGATGTTACCGCTGGTTTGCCAGGGGCAGCACTGGAAGCCCCACACCCAGAGACGGCTGCAGCAGCCGCTGACAACATTAGGGTCATTCTATCTAGGACACATCTCCAACTTCCTTATGAGGAGCACACTTTATCCGCCAAACCAGTTACAGTGTTAAAAAAGATTAAATTGGTTTGGCAGGATTTAGTTAACCTCTGCTAGTAACCGCCCCTTTGTTGTCCAAATGCTCCAAACTGAACATTTTATAATATGCTCTAGTATGTTCTTGGACATTGAAGTCAGACTGACCAATTTATATCTTCCTGGGTCTCCCTTTCTCCCCCCATTTTATATAGGGGTACTATGTTTGTCTTGTTCCATTCTTCTTGAACCTCACCTGTCATCCAAGACTTGGCAAATATAGTTGCCAGTGTGTCTCAGATTCATCAGTTATGTCCCTCGTTAGTCTCAGAGCTGAAATGGACCTCAAGAGTCATTTTGTCCAGCCCCGTGAACCACCACAGGATTCACCATGCCCTAACCATCTGCACAGAAAAACTCATCCATCAGCAGAGAGTGTGCAAGGACCCATGTTCCCTTCTTATCAGGTCCCACTAATTTGTATTCATTCAGTCAATTTTTTTTTTTTGACATGTTAAAGGCATATAGTTAACCCTGGATCAAAACCCTGCATGGAAACTTAGAACTACTCCACACACAAGCTTGGAGTGCAATTGCTAAATTTGTTGCAAATCATACCTTCTGTTGTTTTGGGGCAAGTTTGTGGGTGGACTCCCTGATTTCAGAATACAAGTATCCTATTTCAGTGTAGCTTATTAAGTGTCCACATACTGTCCCTGTGACATTTGTGCCAAGATTGCTAATTGTTAGTAAATTTACGGACCGTCAGTAAAAGTTACTGTTGATTTGCTACCAGAAAGAAATTGTTTAATTGTTACTCATTTAAGAATGTTCTAGTTAGCAGCTCTACTTTGTGTTGTCTTTAGGAGGCAAGAGTTTGTTAAAATAGGTACCCTGGGATCAAGGAAACAGTGAACGTTATGCATCTAAAAGGAAGGAATATAGGAAAATCATGCAGACTCCCATTTTAAAAACCTCCCTCAGGAAAAATAGCCACTGTTATCAGTGAAGTTGGATTTGAGTGTAGGTTTGGACCCAATTTCAATCATTTTTTGCTAGACCTGTTATTTCAAGAAATGCATAAGTAGGTGTCCATTAGTTACAGCATGATACTATCAGTTCGATGTATTTCTTTTTAAAGAAAAGGTGGTTGCCATGTTGGTTCAACTGTAAGAGATGGAAAGACTGGATGTTTGTACATGTACGCAGCAAGTCTGGGGGTGCACTCCAACATCTGTCTGCCCACTTGCACCAGTGCTTGGGTCCATTTTAAGTGGACCGGGCAGCTGCTGCAGCCCACAAGCCACATATGTTGCACTCCCTCCCCCCACCCCTTCCCCACAACGTAGAACTAGATCGGCCACCACTCTAGGCTGCCGTCCGCAGCTCTGTGGTATTTCCCGGGGCAACCTTCAGCTGGGAGCAGAACTGCAGCAGCCATTCACTGAGTGGACGGACCACAGCTCCGCCTCCAGATATGGCATGCTATTCTGGCAGTGCCCCAGGATGTTCTGGAGTACCACTGTGTTCTGCAGTCTGCTTCACCTCCACATCTGGTGGTTCACCTTTATACAGACTGGGTATGAGGCAGATCAGAGCCATGGGTGCCATCCGAGTAAAGGTATCCAAAGTAGTTTGGATGGACCAACTCCTGAGGGTCCGCCCACTTGCACCCATGCCTAGATCAATTTTAAAAAACAGACCCAACATCTGCCACAGCCCACATGCAGCAACCCTTCTCCCACAAAATAGAGCTGTGGGCAGAACAGCCACCACTCTAGAGCCGCAGATGGAAGCCTATGGTATTTCCTGGGGTAACTGAATAGACAAACCACAGCTCCACCTCCAGCCAGTGCCCCAGGTTTGGGAGGCATGCTCCACTAGCAGTGCTCCGGGATGTTCTGGAGTAGCGCTAGCGGTCTGATTCTGCTCCACCTCCACATCTGGTGACCCACCTTTACACAGACAGGCCACCCGGGTGTGAGGTGGAGCAGAGCCATGCTGCTATTCGAGTAAAGGCACCCAAAGTCGTTTGGATGGACCAACTCCTACTGGTAAGAGTATGTAAGCATTGTGTTTAAACGGTCTGAAATTCTAGTAACTTTTTTTCTTAATCCCTCCCTCCCACTGCAGTCTCAGTGCTTACCTGGTATTTGTCCACTGTGGGGGATTGGATGAGGGTGAGTCGCCTGAGACTAAATCCTGACAAGATGGAGGTGGTGATTGTGGGGAGGACCAGGGTGGTGGTGACCCCCATCACTGATGGGGTCCACCCCCCCTGGTTTCTCAGGTACAGAGTCTGGGGGTGCTCCTGGACCCACAGCTCCACCTGGATGCTCGGTTGATGACTGTGGCAAAAGGAGCATTTCGCCACAGCCTAAGCTGATGCACCAGATGTATGTCTCAGACTCGGATCTGGCCATGGCTATCCATGCTTTTATTACCTTGAGACTGGATTACTGCAACGTGCTCTATGTGGGTCTACCCTTTGGTTCAGAAGCTGCAGCTGGTGCAGAATGCGGCGGCCCATCTCTTAATGGGGACAGGCCAACATGAGCATATAACACCAGTGCTTCGCTCTCTCTACTGGCTGCCGGTAGGTTTCTGGGCCCAATTCGAGGTGTTGGTGTTGACCTTTAAAGCTCTAAATGTCTTGGGCCCCACCTATCTGCAGGACCGCCTCACCCTCCAGGTCCTGGAGCAGCCCCTGTAGTCAGCTGGGGGCGCCCTCCTCGGGGTGCCCCGGGTGTCTACTATGAGGAGGGCATTCTCCATGGCTGCACTGCGGCTGTGGAACTCCCTCCCATTGGAGATCCACTTGGCTGCCGGCCTCCCCTCTTTCCGCAGACAATGCAAGGCCTGGCTGTTCTGCCAGGCTTTTCCTGAGGGAGAATGCGGGGGGTGGGGGTGGGGGGGAGGTTACACAGTTTTAATTTATATTATTATGGTTTATTTTAATGTCTGAAAAAAATTAATATATTGTGAGCCACCCTGAGATGCCCGAAGCAGGAGGGGGCGGCATATAAATTGTAAAAATAAAATAAAATAAATAAAATAAATAATAATAATCACCAGCACCTTGATTTGGGCCCAGAAAACTATCGGCAGCCAGCACATTAAACGGAGCACCGGTGTTATGTGGTTGCAGCAACACATCCCCATAAGGTTGCGAGCCGCTGCATTCTGCACCAGCTTCAACCTCTCTGAACCATCCCCAAGGGCAGTCCCACATACAGGACATTACAGTAGTCTAGCCTTGAGGTGATGAAAGCATGAACAGTGGCCATATCAGAGTCCGAAAGAAAAGGCTGCAGCCTCCTCACCAGATGGAGTTGGTGAAAAGCACTCCTGGCCACTGCCATGACCTGGCAATCCAGGCACAGCAAGGATCCAGAAGCACTTCAAAGCGGTGAACCTGATCAACCAGAGGGATCCGAACCTCATCAATAAGAGGAGTCCCAGACCCCTCTAGGCACAAGACCAGCCAACCATCATTGCCTCAGTTTTGTCAGGATTCAGCCTCAGTCAGCCCCCCACTGAAGCCAGGCAATGGGTAAGCACTGAAACTACCAGACCTGGGTCGGATGAAAAGGGAGATGTAGAGCTGGGTGTCATCAGAATACTGATGGCACCGCACCCCAAACCTCCAAATAACCTCACCCAGCAACTGCATATGCACATTGAACAAGAGGGGGGACAGAAAGGAACCCTGCAGGACCCCACAAGGTAGATCAAGGATATGATAAGCAATCACCCAACACCACCCACTGAAACCTCCTGGCCAAGAAAGAGCAGAACCACGCAAGAGAAGTCCTGCCCACTCCAGCCAGGTCCCGCAGGTGAGTCACCACCACCTCATGATCAATGGTATCAAAAGCTGCTGAAAGATCTAATAAAAATCAACAGGGTAGAATTTCTCCCATCTAACTCCAGGTGAATGTCATCAACCAAGGCCACAAGCATAGTCTCTGTCTTTTCATGTCAAATGGAAATTAAAGCATTGAAAAAAATTCACTATAATGTTAAGGCTTGTTGCAACCTCAGCAATGCAGGACCTTGGAGAGCAACCAGTTAAATTTTTCAACAATAGGTCTTTCAAACAGAAAAAAATTGGATGGAATTAATATGGTTCATTGAAACTCCAGGGTAAAATTTCAAAGTATTGGAGAAAGTGCCTAGGTACCAATACATTTTCTGTAAGCCATCAGAATTAGCAGAGGAATTATCTAGATCATATTACATACTCATATTTTGCCAAACCCAAAGCAATTATTAAGTCTGTCTGTCACACAACATAGTGGAATAGTAAACACACAATTTCAGGCAACAGGCTATTAGGTTATTATGTATTGTATTACATTAATTTACAAAAAGTCAATTCCACTGTTTGCCATAGGCAATCCCCAAGGTACACATCTCTTCAGCACCTCCAAATTTGTGAGCAGATTCTTTTTGAGTAACATGGTTTTGATTCAGTTTAACACTTTATAACCACAAAACCTTAACTTGGGACACAGTTTTCCTCCATTAAAGTCAATGGCAAAATTCCCATCAACTTTAATGGTGAAGGATTGTGTTAACCAGACCACCAGGATTTTATCCTGACTCTGCTGATCTAAAGGGTTTCTTAACGGTAAAATGGCAAGGCTTATGATCAAATTGTGAGAATAGCAACTTTCATTGATCAAACTTGTGCAGAAAAGCTTCAAAACCCAGACCTGTTGACTTTTTGTCACTTGTGTAAGACCCGACTGTTCCGCCAGGCAGAGGTGATGGGTGAGGGTGGTTAGGTGGGGGGTTGTGTTTTGTTATATTTTTAAGTTGGGTGGGAATGTCATTTTATATTTATTGGATTTTATTGTGATCTTTTATTTATATGATTTTATTGTAAGCCGCCCTGAATTGCCTGTGGTGGAGTTGGGTTGGGTATTAAATTGTTAAAATAAATAAATCAAACATAGCTGTAATGAAACCCTAATGGCCCAGATACCAAATTAAAAGACAAAAACAAACAAAAGCACCTAGCGTTTAAAAGGATCTTATGGTTTTGTGGAGCCTGGCTCATTTTTTAAAAAAAATATATATATATATGGAGTTGACAGCCCTGTAGAATTAAAGATCAGCTCAAATGATCACAGCTTCTTTTTTTTAAATCCACTGCAAGGGCTTCATACAGCCCTAATTTTTAGTCTCTGTGGCTGAGCTGGAGATCTCATCAAGTCAGGTTCTTGTGAAATTTCCAGTGCATTCCACTGAACTACCACCAAATTAGCCTCTCAAGTCACTTGCTGTTTACTCTGTAGTAACATGAACTATAAATGACACTCACAACTTACCTTCGGTTTTGTTTGTTTTTCCCACCCCAAAAGTCTCACACTGTCTGGATAGTGAAAGTGAGAAATAGGTTTACAGACTCTGGCTTGTTTTGCAGCCCACTTCATTCCCCATTAACCTAACTGCTCCATAGTACTTTTGCAGTATTGTTTGTTCAACAAGAGGGGAGTATACTATATATAGCGCAAGGCATTAGGATGGCTGCTCTAGCACGACTCCTGCAGTGCTCAGCTCTGTGGGAGCTCAAAATAACGTGACTGCCTGAGAATACATTCTGAAAGTTGAAAGTACTCAATTCACCTAAGCAACAGGACTGGCAACTAATGTGCACCTGTTGAAGTCCAAATAAGGTCGAATTTATAGAGAAAGCTGCTCGCTCTAAGAAATTGCCAGGTGTAATGGAATAAGTACAACTGGGTGGTACTGAGGACAAGAAACCCATGCAATTGCATGCCCCCCGCCCCCCCCCCCCCAAGTAGGGTAGCTTCTGATGCATCCCTAGAATACAGGACATGGGTGGGGGGAGAATACAGGGCATGGGAGGGGAAAGGAATTGCACAGCTGGCTCAGGGCTCCTTCCCTCAGCCAGGGCTGAGCAACAAGCTCTGGGCAAGGGGTGGGGAAGGGGATGCAATGGTACTGGCCAAATTCCAGCCATGGGTGCATATTTTAAAAATCCATCCAGATGGGGTTGGGCAGATTTAAAAAGCGGTCATGTCCTGGAATCTCTAACACCCTAGCACTCCCCCTTCCCTCCCGCCGTGCTGCCACTGGCTCACCTCTGAGTCCACATGTTGCTGATGTTCTCCTGAACTCAGGAGATCATGACTTCAAGCGGCAGCATGTGGAAAATACAGCACAAAGATGCATAAATAAAGGACAATGGACAACCCCTTTTTAAAAATTGTCCTGTTGGCCACCCTAGTCCTGAGGCAGCAAGGGTCCCCGCTTCCCTATGCGATTGCATGGCTCTGGGTTGCCACACTGAGATGCCAGTGCTGCCAGAGCCCTAGGAGCCATTTCTGATGCTATGAGCAGCTAGAGTAGGCATGGGGAACATTTTCTCTCTCAAGGGCCACTTTGAAAATTAGTATAAGCTCTATGGACTGCATAGAATTGGAGGTTGGGAGTGCTAAGGCAGAGGTGGGGCCACATTGCATATCAGTACGAGCTCCAAGGGCCACATAGAGGTTGGGGGCAGGGGTGCTTAATGGGTTTATTCAAGAAAAGGAGGGCCCAGATCATAAGTCTTGTGTGCATGCCCTCCTTTCTGCTCCATTATCCTGAGCTCAGTTTTTCAGTGCTTGCGGGGGGGGGGGGGGGGGGGGGGGGGGAGGAGGGATCTAGAATGGAACCACGGTCTAGATCCTGTGGTCTAGTACAAAGTGGCCACAAAAACTTCCCAAGGGCCACATTTGGCCCCCAGGCCTGAAGTTCCCCACCCCTGGCTTAAGGTGCGCACTCGGGAAGAGGGGCCAAATCATAAGTCTGTGCCATGGCTCTATCCCCTATTCTTGTGTACATGCCCTCCACTCTGCTCCCTTACCAAGAGCTCAGTTTTTCAGTGCTTGGGGATAGGAACTCGCTGAATCCATGGACCAGATCTAAGAACTGGAAAAGGGCCACAGAAAAACTAACTAACTGTGGGCCGTGTTTGGCCCCCAGACCTGAGTCTGCTACCCCAAGCTACAGTTTCTACTGCTGCCATGTGCACTTCCTGGCCACTAGGAAAAAGGAAGTTCAGTTTCCTATGGCCTCCTCCCTAGCGTTTACCCCAACAGTTCCTTCCCAGCAGATTTTGTTCATATCTGCACCGGTCCTGCATTTGCTCAGTCTGTAGCTATTTGTACATGTCTGCGGATCGGACCCGTGTGGCTCAAACACTTGCACTCTCTCACCACCAGCAGCTGGCCAATAAAAGATATCATCTAAACTACTCTGTCTCCATCTCTTACATCTGGGGCCCACACAGCAACCACACTCTGTCTCCAGTAAAATAAGGATCATAACTATTTCACATGCGTTAATTAGTTCATGTTTTTAGACAACTGAAAATGTAGTGTTGAAGAGGTGCTAAGTATTACTTTTGAGACAGATATATGAGGTTTTTAGTAAAGCAGCCACATTTTTTTTCCTTTCTGTTTGGAACATTGTGCATCTCTGCATCAAGTACTTCAAGTATCTACTTAATCCTCTTCATTTCAGATAGGCAACTTGAGTAAAGTCACAGGCTTTTAGATACCACAGTAATCCTTGAAGTGTGTCTCTAATTATATTTAAAGTCCTTGAGTGTTTCTAGTAAACTCTGTTCTCTCACATGGATATTTCATCTTCCCATTCTCCCTGGCCCCATTTTCTGTTTGTCCATCTGTCTCCTACTGTCAGGCACCTACACTGAAAACCGTGGCAGAGACTCCCTTCTTTGTTACCTTTCTGCATATCACCATAGCAGCATCATGTTCCAGAGAGGTGATCTTTGCACTCACTTGCATCCTCTCCTGGCTCTGGGGACGTCCTTGCTGTCAGTCACAGGTGTCAACTTGGGGGATTCGCAGCCAGCCAACAAGTAGTCCCATGCCTCGTTCAGAGTCAATGATCTGTGCTGTGCCAGCTCAGAGTCCTGGTCAGCTGGACCATTGCCCTTAAGATCTCCCTGGTCCGAGACCTACACTCTCAGACTTCCCCAAATTGCCAGCTAGGCCATCCCACCTAGAGTCCTAGCCCTTCCTGGAGGTCACACTAGGGACCTGAAGCCTGGCCCCCTCTCTCTCTCTCTC
>QEPC01010860.1:133001-171538 GCA_003113815.1 Sphenodon punctatus
GGGGGGGGGGGTGTCTGGTGTCAGTTCAGCGATGGGGAGCGAGAGAATGCGAACGAGAGAGAGAGGGAGAGCTTCACCAAGTGGCTGGGAAAGGCTGGACCTGTGGTTACCTTTCCTTGCCTGCTGAGACGGGACAGATGGCCCACGAATCCAGCGGAGTTCGGGGGATGAAGGAGGAGCAGACCAAAGTCTAGCAGATCCCTTAACTCAGACACACACAGAGTGACTTGCACGTATCTGGGTCCCAAGATTTCTCAGAGGTTGAGGGGAAAACTAGGGGCAGTTATTGGATGTTAGACAAAGGGTTTGGGGAGGCTACGAAGGGTCGCTCGGGGTACATAATGGGCTAACGAAGGAAAAAGTCACAACTTTTACTTCCATCACAAAGGAGACTCCAAGATATGCACAAGATATCTTTGACACACAGGGAAACTGTAAACAAAAAGTGTAGGGAGGGAAGGAAGGGCCAACTACAGGCTTTCAGGATACAGTGAGTGTGTGTCAGATTTCTCTTGGGGAATGCGGAGATAGGATGTTGCTGCTCTAAGCCATGGCTACCAGTCCTTTGTCACAACAGGGTGAGCGCCCCTATCCTTAATGACTCCATTCCTTATTCAGAGGGGTCTCCCTTCCAATCCTTTTCTCAACCTTAGGTTGGTATTTTTCCATGAGTGATCTCTTTTGGCTAGGAGCTAGGGTGGTTGGGCCTGATCCTTATTTTCCATGCTTCCTCCCCCCCCCCTCCTCCGCTTGCATCCAGTGTGGGGAGACTATGTCTTTTCCCCAAGCCTCCTTGCCCTTTGTTACCCCTGGGGGCTTTGCCGACCCCCAGGTCCAAGTTAGTTGGCTATCACATGAGGGGGTACATCTGTTTTGGGGGGGACCAGGGGTCCTGGCTAACACCAGTCAGTCCTTCTGTTAGATCACAGTCGGGCTAATCCTCATGGCTGGGCTATCAGGGCACTGTCCTGTGCCACCACAGCACCTACACTTTAGGGGTGTGCAATTTATTTTTGTTTGGTTACTAAAACAAATTAATCCCCATTCATTTTAGTAAGTAGGAAATATCTGGCTGGATACTAGATACTAGGGTGGATTATGGTACAGGTGGTAGAGTGCATGCTTTGCATGTATAAGGTCCCAAATTACATCCCCAGCATCTCCTATTCAGGTTTTCCAGTAGCACGCCTGGTTGAGACCTCTGCCGGGGATCCTGGGGAGCCACATTTGAAACCCTGATGCCGTCTCAGTTTGTGACAATACTGGGCTAAAATGGACCATTGGTCTAACTCCATTAGGCAGCTCCTTATACTCTAGATTCACTGATGACACTCAACTCTCTCCCCATCTATCCAAGCTCACCTCACCAGCTCTCTCTCTGACATCTCTACCTGGATGTCTCAACATCAACTCAAACTCAACATGGCTAAAACGGAACTCATCTCGCCCCCCGCCCCCCATCCTTCCTCTTCCTTGTCGATCCTCATCGATGGGGTCACCATCCTTCCAGTCCTCCAAGCCCTTAGCTTAGGCTTCATCTTTGACTCACCCCTTTCTTTTATTAATTATTATTATAAACATTTATATAGCACCACTCATGTACTTAGTGCCGTACAGAACATAGAAATGGACACGGTCCCTGCCTGTGGCTTACAATCTAAAAGACAAGGAGGGGGAGACAGGGAGAGGGGACAGTGGGAGAAACAGGGGAGAAAACAAACAAACATTCAAGCGGATGCGAAGTCTCAGGTGCGTGTGCTTGGCTTGGTTACAATCAGGTTGGTTGTACATCGATTCTGTTGCCAAATCCTGTCGCTTCTCCCTCCATAACATTGCTAAGATTCACCCTTTTCTCTCTGTCTCGTCTGCCAAAACTCTTGTTAATGCCCTGGTCATCTCTCGCCTCGATTACTGTAACCTCCCCTTCTCACCGGCCTCCTCCGCAATCACCTTTCTCCCCTCATCTCTGTCCAAAACTCTGCTTCCAGGGTCATCCACCTCGCTCATCGCTTCCATCACGTGCAGCTTCTCCTCTCTTCACTGGCTCCCTCTTCCTGAACAAATCCTGCACAAGCTCCTAGTCTTCACCTATAAATCTCTTCACAACCTTGCTCCCCCCTATATCTCTGCACTAATTTCCCTCTGTACTCCAGTCCATGAACTCTGCTCCTCCGCTGTCCCCTCTCACCCTCCTTCGCCTCCCCTGCTCCCCTAGCCGCCTTTGTCCCTTCTCCCTAGCTACCCCCCCATGCCTGGAACTCCCTCCCTGCCCACACCCGCCTCGCCCCCTCCCTTCATACCTTCAAATCCCTCCTCAAGATCCACCTCTTCTGCTCTGCTCTCCCCAACTCCTCGCTCCTCTCACCTAACTCCTGCTGATACCCTCCATCCAGTACAATCTGTTCCCTGAGGTCTGTGTACTCATCCTCACCCCATGGACCAGCCAGCCATCATACTTGATGTAACCAAGCCAGGCGCATGCACCTGGGACCTTGCATCTTCGTGTATGTTACACTCCTCCCCCCCACCTTCCTTCATCTCCCCCCGTCGTCTCTCAGATTGTAAGCCCTAGGGCAGGGACTGTGTCTATTCAATTAATTTGTAAAGCACCAGGTACATTGCATGTGCTATATAAATAATAATAAATAATAATAGATAGTAGGGATGGGGCACCAGGGAGAATACTGGGTATTGGATCTCCCCAGTATCGGATTTACCGGTATCAGCATACTGGATTTTTAACATTGACCGCTTTACCGGTTTTTTTACATTGCGGCCATTCACTTCAATGTCCGAGATGTAAAAAACCCGGTAAAGCAGCCAGTGTTAAAAATCTAGTATGCCGATACCAGTGATCATCAGATCAATCCGATATACCTGATCATCAGGTGTATCTGATTTATCCGATACCGATATTCCCACCCCTAAATTGGATAGTATTGGATACTGTTTCAGCTCTGGTCCTCCTGAGCTTGCCTGTTCTTAAGTATGTGCAGGCTGATGCTCTGCAGAGAAAGAGGATGTTTTTTTCATTAGTTTCAGCTACTGCAGCAGCTTCCAGGGGGAAATCCAATCCTGTGCAGCAGCAACAGGTCACAAATAAATTACTGCTGTGTGCTCAGTGGTATGTTTTATTCTCAGGGAAACATTTGCTCTCATGCCTATTAAAGCGTGATGGTTTGATTTATGGACATTTTGTTATGTTAGGGAAGAAAACTTTACTTCCCAGGGAATCTAGGGAGCATAAGTTTCCAAAAAAACAACTCTCCAGAGGCAGTAGGACCAGTCACAAACATCTGAGTAATATTGTCATTACACACAGTAGGCTAGGCACTACTAGAGACTAGGCAAATGTGACTGCCCAGGAGAAGCTTTGTTTTGTTTTGGTTTAGACAATGAAAGCCAGTGTAGCCTTGTGGCTAAGGTCTTGGACCTGAGAGACCAAGGTTCAAATCCCATCTAAGCCACGCAGTCACTGAGTAGCCTTGGGCAAACCACTCTCTTAGACTTCTGTACCCCAGAGTTTCCCAAAGCACAGAAGTAGGATTTAAAGTTTTGTCTGGGTTTCTTAACTTCCCTCAATGGTGTCACCCAGTGTCAGTATAACACAACACAAAAGGCTTATGATGTTTTTAAACACGACTGCTCCACACCTGGCCCCCTCACCATTCATGTGGAAAGCGATTTGTTTGAAGTTGGTGCATGGGGAGGCATGCTCGCCTGATCCACGCACCACCCACCGAGTCCCTGCATGGAACACTCCTGGAAAACCCAGCGTGCCCTGTGCAAGGACTGGGTGGCCATAGGGTGGACACCTCTGGTGGTTTTTTAACCTGACACTTCCATTTTGGCCTATGGGAGTGTTGGGTAAAAAAACACCACTGGCAATCCTAGGTGGCTGGTGTGTGTGTGGACAGAGAAGTCATGCAGAGAGCCACCCACGTGAAGCACTCCCCATGCATGGACACCCTACACCCATCCCACACACCGACCACACAGACCCCCCGCCCCCTCTCCCTGACATGCTTGTTTTAAGACACCCTTAGTTTAAACAATTTTATATTTGTAAATCAAAATAAAGTCAGTGAAAGACTGGATTCAAGAGTGCAAATAAAACAAAATAAAGATAACACAAAGCTACCTTCATGAGATTCCTTAGCTAAAATCTTAGCTTATTTTAGTTCATGGATTAAATGTCCATTTCTCAGACAGATGGATTTAGCTGGGCACTGCTTCTTGCTTGGATGTTTCAGAGATGTTGAATTCCTGAACTGAATTGCCTTTTCCCTCTCAATTGTTAAGTATTCTTGATTACATTCTTCTCCCCTTCTCTGGGGAATGTCTCCTCTTCAATGTAAGCTGACTCTCACCCATCAATGCTTAATTTACATATCCATTCTTTCGGATCTCTCTCCCAGAAGACTACTAAAGTAGGTGTCCTTGGCTCACAATCTACTTTTGAATTTATTATCAGTACATAGCTCACAATGTGCTTTTTTTATTTTATTTTCATTACATAGCTGTTGCATACCACTTTTCATCATAGTTTTATTCATCCATTAATTCTGAGTTGGACACCAGATATAACTAGGGAATGTGAATGTAAGAGTATTCAGACCAGAAACATGTATTTTATGTGTTGTATGATGGTTTCACAAGCCCTGTCACATAGGGATAGTAGTAGTAATAAAATATTATTATTATTATTTATTATTATTATTATTATTAATAGCAGCCTCCCTCTCAGGGTTGTTTAGAGGGTGAACTAGAAGAAGGATTGTAAAGCACCCTGAACATTGACTGTGCTATAGACATGATAAAAAAAATAATAAAACTGTAAATGTTCCTATTTTGTTAGTATACAGTCCATGCTGAAATATGTTTTTATTAGTTAGAACCTGAACCAGGTCTTGCAGTAGTCAGAGGGAAGCTTTTCATTTACTTTCACAGCAGTTTGATCAGGCCTTACACTTGTCATTGTCCATTATATTGGGCTGAAATTATAACTAATGAACTAAAGCCCTTTGTAGAACTCATTACGGCTTTCCGTAGCTGGACACTCCAGACGCAGCTACCACTAGGCTTTATCTTGCTCCTCAGCATCCTCTCTGGAAGTGATAGTGTGGGATTTATAAAGGATGAAGGTCATTGCTTCCAAATTATTTTGCCCATGGGACCCCATTTTGAGACTTAAATACAGGCTTGTGATCCACAGAAAAGACCTGCAAAGTATACCAACTGGGATCACAACCCCTTCTGCAGATGGTGAGACCAGGGCCACCCTTCAAATTTGTGGGGCCCAGGGCAAAAAGATGGCCATGACCTGATCTTTACCACAGGCCCCAAGCCCTTACTTGCAAACACAAAAGTACCATGCAAGCTTTTTTTAAGTTAAGTTTTTGTGCAAGTGAAACCAGAGTTGAGGCAAGATGTCTGGTCAGGTCTCACACACTCACATTTCCACTCACTCACACACAACACTCCCCAGGCTTCTTCCCAAGCCTCCCACCCCCATACACCAGCAGGGGGGAGGGGCAGCTCTGTCAGGCAGCCCAATCACACTGGAGAAGAGGAGAGTGGGGCAGCGCCAGCATATTGGGCTGAATTTATAGCTGACCGATGGGAGAGGGAGGATCATGACCATGCAGTGGGAGTCCTGATCTCCGGTGGCTCTCACTTTCTAGAGGGTCCCACTCACCTCTTCGCCAGTGTGACTCAGCTGCTGGACAGAGCTGCCCCTTCCCCCAACTTCTGGAGGCAGCACAAGGCCAGCACTAAGGAAGCAGCCACAGCTCCCACAGGGTCCTAAAGAAAAGTGTTTACACCCCCCCCCCCCCACTGGGAGGAACTCCTGCAATCGCTGCTCTGGCGAGTTAGGGCAGGGCCCCCATAAGTGGAAGGCATTCCATAGGGCCCCCAGAAGTGCAGGAAAGTGTGAGGCCTGGGGCCATGGCTCCTGCCTAAGGTCATGTCTAGGGGAGAGGCCACTAGGAGTCACAACCTACAGGTGGGGGGGGGGGGGGAAATAATCGACAACTATAGACAGGATAGAGCTTCCCAAAGTCAAATACTAATCACTTTTTTAAAACAGGATTCTTTAAAAAAAAAAAAAAAGAATATAGTGGTGCTTGTCACTGGAGGAAATTGACACAGAACAGTTTGATGCAAAGCTCAAAGTAAAGACATGTGCTCTTGGTCTGCCTCCTACTAATACATGTACAGTAGTGTAACAAGAAGACTTGGAATATGGGAAGTTTAAGTTTCTTGTTAGAGGTTAAATGAAGAGCAATCAATTGCTAGTTGCTGCTATGCAGCCAGCTCGCCCGGCCGGGAAAGAAGGCCTGAGCCAGAGAGAGGGCGAGCAGAGACAGGGAAAAAGGCTCTCACAAGGCTGGACTGTACCACGCCCCTCCAGACCCAAGGTGTGTCCAGTCTCCCTGCGCCTGGGCTATACCAAAGTTCCCCTATAACAACAAGTAGGATGCGAGGAATTGTCAGCAATAATTAGACAAAACTACATAACCTCCTGGTGACACTAATATGCTGTGAAAAAATGAATACTTGTTATGAAGCTTTACACATTTGTTCCTTTTTTATATACCAAGCAACCTTTTCAAAATCATCCATTTTTAATTTGCTGATACCAGGATATTAAAAGAGAAAGGCATGTGGTTGTGAGAAAGCACACCAAAAGCTATGAAAAGCTAGCAAACATTGGCTGATATGGGCTTTTTAAAAAACTCAATATTCAGAAATAATTAGTCGTCTCCCTAAGACACCAATTAAAGAGAGGGTAGATTTACTCCATGCATACTGTGTAGAATTTGATATGCAAGGTTTTTTTTTAAAAGTACCAGATCCTCCGCCAATGTGATGTGGCTTAGACCTACTGAAGTCAATGGAACTACACTAGCTCAGAATCTGACCCAAAGCATTATTTTAGAACTAAGGAGTGGCAGTAATCATTAAAAAGAAGCTTGGCATAGATATAAGAAAGCTAACTCCAAGTTCCTCGTCTGAGGCAAACACATTTAAAAGTCTAGCATTTTTACAGAAGAGTTGGGATTTTCTGGAGCCTATCCTTAACTATTGCAATTTTATTTTCTAGGAAAGTGGTAAACAGGAAGAGAAGTGGATACTTTGGTCTGATCTAGAGAAAATGGGACATCAAGAATTCCATGCCTGAAACAGTCTTATCCTCCTCAATGGAGGAAATTTAAACCTGGAACAATTAACATCTAGAAGCAGTAGCCTCTTCATCTGGGTATTCTTCAAGTTGAAAATGAATTTCACAAACTGCACAACAGAAGCCAATGTGGCTGTCAAACCCAAGACGGTCACTGAAAACATGATTATTACCGTGACATTGGCCATCATTACAATCTTGACTATGCTGCTAAATTCTGCTGTAATACTGGCAATCTGCACAACCAAAAAACTACACCAGCCTGCAAACTACTTAATATGCTCCCTAGCTGTTACAGATCTTCTCGTTGCTCTTCTGGTTATGCCCTTGAGTATTACATACATAGTAATGGATACATGGACTCTGGGACACTTCATCTGTGAGATCTGGCTTAGTGTTGATATGACCTGTTGCACGTGCTCAATTCTTCATCTTTGTGTCATTGCACTGGATAGGTACTGGGCAATCACCGATGCTATTGAGTATGCCAGGAAAAGAACTGCAAAGAGAGCTGGGGTTATGATAGTCACTGTTTGGACAATTTCCACCTTCATTTCAATGCCACCTTTGTTTTGGAGAAACCATCACAGCATCAGTATTCCCAGTGAGTGCCAGATCCAACACGACCATGTCATCTACACTATTTATTCCACTTTTGGGGCATTTTATATCCCCTTGACATTAATACTGATTCTCTATTACAGAATTTATCATGCTGCAAAGAGCCTTTACCAAAAACGGGGGTCAAGCAGACACTTAAGCAGTAGGAGCACCGACAGCCAAAACTCCTTTGCAAGTTGCAAGCTAACCCAGACATTCTGTGTCTCAGAGTTCTCTACATCTGACCCAATTACGGAATTTGATAAAATTCATGCTTCGGTGAGAATCCCTTCTTTTGACAATGACCTGGAAATGGCTGGGGACCGTCAGCAGATTTCCAGCACCCGGGAGCGAAAAGCTGCTCGGATTCTTGGACTAATCTTAGGAGCATTCATTTTGTCTTGGCTGCCATTTTTTATTAAGGAGCTTCTTGTGGGCCTTAGAGTTTGCATTGTGTCTTCAGACGTGGCTAACTTTTTGACATGGCTTGGTTATGTAAACTCTCTTATCAACCCTCTCCTGTACACTAGTTTTAATGAAGATTTTAAGCTAGCTTTTCGAAAGCTCATTAGGTGTTGAGATCATTCTTAAAGCCATTCCTGATGGTTTTACTCACTGGCCTTAAATATAACAAAATTAGTTGTATCTAGCAATTTTGCTTTGTGAAAGCAATTTATTTTTTTGCTTGTCTCTTATGCTGGATTTTTCTTTAGCTTGTACTTTCTTCTGCTGTTTTCTACCTCTTCTGTTAATCCTGGTATATAGTTCCAAATAAATTTTATTATACTAAAGCACAGATATTTTTTTTGAGAAAGCAAATGAAAAATGATTCAATCTTCCAACAACAATTTGTGTTTTATGCAAAAAAAAATTGTTTCCTCCATAAAACAAAATGTCTTATTTACCTGACTACACTGAAACCAATATTTATCGAGGTACAAAACTTGCTTGATAAATAATAGTCAGTTCATTGTCATATCACTTAGTAGTTGAACATTTTCAGTTAAGTTTCCAATGTGGTTTTCTGGGAAAGCCATACTTTCATCCGGATAACAAATAATCACAGTTTCAATAAAGGGCGATTTCAGATGCGATGCGTTCCAATTCACCACAGTGAATCCCACCCTGGTGTGAACGGATTCACCGCGGGCTGTGGGGACATGTGCGGCCCCAACAGAAGTGACAGGATCGTGACCACCGCCCAGGGGCAATCAGAGAGAACATGGGTCGGGGGAACACAGCAGACATGCAGTGGAGACGTGGGCCACGGTTCGAGCCCCAGAATGCACCGCAGCTGGGGTCAATTCCTTCCACCGCGGCTGCGGGTTTCCGTTCAGAAGTTACTTTTCATTCACCCCTGCCGTGGTGACCATTCACCACACTTCTGGACCTCCTCCTGCCCCGACCTCACGAAGCGTGGTTAGCTTCACCCCGGGCCGCGTTTGACTGTGGTGAACATCTGGATGCGAGCAAACAGTCATGCACGGCGTTTTCACCACCATCCGCATTTGACTGAGGTTGACTGTGGTGGACATTCACCATGTCACTTCTGAAATCACCCTTAATATGACAGAGCAAGCTGACCGAGCACTTTTCAGTCACCACTGTTAATCTGGAGTGGATCCCAGGGAGAAAAATTGGCTCATGCCATTTCCTTCTAAGAAAAAGGGCCTTCCAGTATACTGCAGGATATTTTATGTTTGCTACATTACATTAACACATAGGGAACTTTCTGATGTTACAGAATGCATACCCTTCAGCGCCATGGGGAAGACAGGGAGCCAAAGGACTCGCAGCTCCTATCACGTGGGAGTGGCGGAAGTGCAGGTCTTTGCCGCCAAACACGCACATCCAGCAGATTACTGAAATCCTACTCTGCCAGACGTGCATGTGTTCGTTTGTTTATTTATTTATATTTATTGCCCTGCCCTTCCAGCCAAATGCAGCAAAGTGTCAGCAAAGAGCTGCGCTTCTACCGTTTCCATTTGACTCCCAGACTTCCTCACGGCGCTGAAGGATGTGCATTCTGTAACATTCGAAAGCACCCACATTCTACCTTAGAGCTGTGTTTTACGCTGTCCGTTTATGTCAAAAGCATAGGGCAGACATCCACTTAATCTGGATTTCTCAAGCAACATTCAAATAAACAGAACAAAATGATCAAAATAGCACTGGCCCCTAGAAAATGTTTTTTTAATTGTTACAATATAATGTACAAGTGCTATAGATCTCAGCATCAAGAATTCAAAGAACCAGTGGTCTATGTAAGGCTGTATGCATCTCGTATACAGCTGAGAAACTTCCTTTTCTTGTTTGTTTTTACTTTTCTCATAATGGGTGTCTTAGACAGATGTGAGGGAGCTCAACCCAGAGCAAGTCCAGGGTGCACGCCCATATCTGCCCACTGGCAGCACTAGCACTAGGGTCTGACTTGAGTAGACCCAGATCTGCCATAGCACATGGTCTGTCCGTCCACACAGCGCCCACTCCCCCCACACACACACACCATAGAGCTGCAGGCGGATCCGTCGCCACTCTAGGCTGCCACCTGCAGCTCTATGGCTTTGCCTGGGACAACTCCCAGCCAGAAGCAGAGCTGCAGCAGCCATCTGCTGAGTAGATGGACCACTGGTCCGTCTCCAGCTTGTGCCCCACGTTTGGGTGGGCACACTAGCACCACTAGCAGGGCTGGAGTGGAGCAAACCGTGCCTACTCCGCTTCTGCTCTGCCTGCGCATCCGGCAACCCACCTTTACATGGACAGCCTGCCCCTGTGTGAGGCGGAGCAGACGTATGGGTGCAATCCATCTAAAAAGCACCCATTGTGTGAAGAGATTAATCCTGCCAGCGTTGCCCTTTACAGGAAGCCCCTTGGACAGTAGCATTTGCTTCAAATGGGTTGTGTAGTCTTCCATTTTAATAATGACTGCAGACCGACATTGTCCTTGCACAGCTGTGCATGCAAGCAAAACTGCCACTTTGTGTCCGAAGCAGAAGAGAGTCTGATTGCATGAAATCTGGCAAAGCTATCCGTTACCTATCTAGCTGGCATAGCCAAAGTTTTTATTTTCTTTCAAAAAATAATTTCCCTTGATTTTAAATTGCAAATAAACTTGATCCAATCCTCAGGGAGCCCCAGAATACACTGCAAATATCCCTCCCCCCCTAAAAAAAAGAAAGATGCACAGTACCATGGGATACCTAGCAGTGGCTATGTTAGTATGGGCGATATTTCTAGAGCAGGGGAGGGAACATCAGAACAGTTAACACACATGTTTACAATCTCATATAAGAAATGGAAGAGGCTGGAGAAAAGTTTGTGCTAATCCATCCTAAGAGTGCATCCTCTGCCATTGCAATGGCTTATTCCCACGGACTTTAAAACGATGAAAGATTGCACCCTAAACTTATTGTCATCCAGGCCACTGTAGAAGAGAAAATGCACATGTATACCAAGGAATTTAGTTTGTCCGAGGAGGCTCATACATAAGTGAGGGACAGTGTGTTTTGCAACGATTCGGCTGTAGTAATTGGTTAGTGGTTAGACTTTAGAGGAGCTCGAGTAGCAGGAGGTACCCCTACAGCCATAATGGCTAACTTCCTCTACCTCCTCCTCCTCTATGGGTACTTCCTGCTTTTGAGCTCTGCACGATGTGGCTGTGATTATCCTGCCAAGCTGGAATTGTAGACAACTTACACTTCAACCCCTCGCCAGCCAGACTTTCCACAAAGAAGGTTGTATTATATATAATGTAAAGCATACCACATGTTTGAAATGCCACACAGTTCACACCCATGCAACTGTTTCTACTGCAAGGAAGAGGAGGGGATGGGGGGGAAGACTTGAAAGGCTGGGCTCAGCTGAGGCGCTTCAGAAGTCCGGAGAAGGACTGTGAACAGCAACGCTGTTAACCACTGGCTGGAGGGGACTGTATACCCTGGCTGTTTGAGACAGACTAGTCCTAGACTTCTCCAACAGAACCCACCCTCCCTACTGCTGCTGCTGCCGCCACCACTCCAGCCCTAGCTCTGCAAGAGCAGCAGCAACAGCAGTGGAGATGGAGCACATTTGTTGTGCTCCCAGTGGTCTTGAAACCCAGGACGCATAGGCACTGGTGGTGGTGGAGACAATGGGATTTATTTGCCCTCATGGGTATAGACCAAAAGTGGGGATGGCCACACTGGAAAGAGGTGGAGCACAGGAACTCTCCACCTTTTCTGATGGGACCACACTCCCTTCAAGGACTGTGTGGAGTGTTGTGACATCACAGGGGGTGCAGCCACATCAGAAAGGGGGCAGAATTCCCCACCTCTGCATCCAACCCTTGGTCTTGGCAGGGACCTAATGATACCCCTGACTATGGGTAAAAACAGACATTACTCTGGTCTGCTGTGGCCCAGGCCTCACTGGCACATGTAAACCACATGCTGCCATATGTTGGCCTGCAATTGTGTTGCTGGCTAGCCGAAGCTGTGACCTCAAAAAATCTCTGTGGTCATAGCCCGGGCTAAGAGCCATCCATCCGGGACAAAGTGGGCCACAGTGGGTTAGCACATCTGTTCCAGCACAGCATACCCATGCTGGGCCGGCGACCACTATGGCTGACCAGGTGCCATGGGTGCGCCTCATTGGCTGCTACGGCTGTCTGTCATGGTGGGGGTGGGGCACTGGGAGCAGGAAGTGGGCAGGACTGGCTGCCCACAGGTTTGTTGTGTTCCCAGCCCTGCCCATGCATGTGCCAGGATGGCTCCCTGGCCGCAGGCATGTCAGTTCAGTGCCCCAACCAGACCCGGGCCATTTCATCCACGATTTTCCACCCTGAGGAGCAGTGCCACCAGCTGCATATCTGTCTTTATCCTATAAAAGGAGTAGCTTCTAGTCAAGGACGGTCTTGAGAAGAGATCCCTGTGTTTCCCCAGAATGGCTGAGAGCTGTACTCTTACATCGGGGTAAGACCTGCAAGAAACTACCTTTTGTGACACCCTGGCTTTTTGTTTTTTTCTTCATCATGGACATGAAATTCACTAAAAATTACTTTTAAATGGACCAACTTCTTTAGATGAGAAGTCGTTATTCCCACCAAACAGTTATGATAAACACGTATGCTTTTAACAACAGAGTAAGAGTTGGAAGCAGGAAGAGGACATCTACAATATCTCCAACCGATGATAGTGGAGTGGAGCACAGTTCCTTTTTGAAAACTTCCAGGGATGGACAGTCTCCAGCCTCCCTAGGTAACTTGTTCCATTGCTGCACAGCTCTTACTATTGGAAAGTTGTTTCTTTTAAAAAATAAATTAAAAATCTTTGGAATTGGGATAGTTTTCAAGAGCACTGTTCATTGTGCTGGGGGTGAGTAGAACCGAGGTTCCCAAACGGAGTTATGATGACCCTCCAGATGGGGTTGCTTCGCAGCGGAGATTTGATCTGCTATGCATGTATCACCTGCTGTGTGAGGTCACAGGATTACATTTAACTCTCAAAATGGGGTGTCTCAGGCAAAAAAATAAAAATAAATTAGGAATGCCTGGTGTAAGAGATTGCTGACTAAATATTCAAACTATGCCCTCTGCTTTTGCAACCCCAATTTCTAGTCCCAAATCCCTGTTGATTTTCACTCTTTCAACTTAGGGGGGAATCAAACAAGAGGACAGCCCACATTAGTCTTCACCAGGTGCATTCCTGCATGTCCATCTATTAGGCATCTGGCATGTGGCCTCCACATGGTCACCAGAGCTGCCACTCATGGTGGAGTCCAGGGACATTGCAGACCAACCATGTGGGCCAGTCAGGACTAATGGGTGTCCATGTGTCTGCCTCTCTTCAATTACTAGGTTTACCCGCAGTCTTGTCAGCATCTAGGTCTGCCAGCACATAGAGTCCCGCCTTGTGTGCCTGGCCAGCTGAGAGGTAGTAACGGTAGCAATCTCCTTCCCCCTACAGCTGCCTCTCAACTGAGAGGCGAACTAGAGATCTCCCTCCTCCACAGCCTCTCAGCTGAGAGTGGGGAGGGAGATCTCTAGTGCACCTCTCAGCTGAAAAGCAGCCACGGCGAGGAATTTCGCTAGCTCTACTGGTAGAAGCTGCCACAAGCACATGAAATACAGGCGGATGCCTCTGTATTAGGCTGGATGCACTAAAACATGTGATTGGGAATTGCGTAGGGGGCTGCATAGTCCAAACAAGACTCCAGCAAGCTATCATCTTGCTTGATTCCACCCTTAGACAGAAATAAAAAAGACCTAAATTTCTCCCCCTTACTTGCTTGGGTGGAACCGTGCCAACCAACCAGTTTCTCAAAAAGGACAGGATCTGGGACCACTGTCTGGCTAAATGAGTTGCATGGGATCCATTGTTGTGAACATAAAGCTACCTCTGGCTTCAAGGATGATGAAAATACAGCTGGGAGTCAACAAACATGCAGCTGCATCACTATGAAATATAGGAGTTGGAAATTGAATTCAATTTCCAAGCTACTAGGTTTGGCTTTTGTTAGGGGTTAGATAATATGGGTTTTTAAATGGTCTAAGGGGTCACTAAAACTTTGGCACCAATTCTACTTTTAATAAAACTATGGCAGGAGTGAGCCAATTCAGCTTTCATTACTCTAGTCACCCGAATTTTTCAAGCCGCAAGAGGTAGCCCACATAGCCTAGACACACTGAGGCCTCTGATAACTGGGGGATTGGTCACGATAGCAGCGGCTTCCACAAGAACAGCAGACAAGGCAGAAACTCACAGCAAGGTCTTGACCCTCCTAGCACCACTTGGTCCCCATACCTTTTACGACTTTGTCCCCAGCTCCACGTGGCTGGGATAAAGCTGGCAGAGAAGGCATCGGCCGAGATCTCAGGGCAGGAGGAGGAAGTTACTTTCCAACCTCTTCGTCTTCTTCCTTTGCTCTCCATCATCAAAGCAGAGTTTGTAGGGTTGCCAGATCAAAACTTCCAAAATAAACAATGCTGCAGAGCTAAAGGATAGTGAAATAAGGAACACCTATTCTATGGAGCTATGGAATCCGGAATAAGGGATGTTGAATGTAAATAAGGGATGCCTACTATGTTCTATAGAGCTGTAAGCAGGGACCTGTATTCACTGTGTTTTCTCCATTGCCTCCAATGGGGACGATGTCATCAACATGGGTCCTCAGCTGCAGAGCTCTGAAATAAAAGGATGCTTCCTTAAAATAAGATGCATCCCTTAGATTAAGGAGCACTTGTCAGCTCTAAAAGTAACATGCCAGCTCCTCCTCCTGGTTCTCCCATGCAGTGGGGAGAAGGGGCACTCTTGTTCACTGCCGAACAATTGTTCGGTAGGGAACAAGACGTAGGGCTGGGTCGAATCGGCCGTTCTGGTTTCACAGAACTTGTCCACAAAATCGGAACAGCAATCTAAACTTTCAAGCAGAATTCTGATCAAATGAAATTTACAATCGAAATTCTGATTGAACAATTTGCACATCGCACAATGGCCACTGACATACTGTGACTTGCAAAAAATGGCAGCAGCTGTACAACAAAATGGCAGCAGCCGTACACACAACATTGGCTGCTTTTAGACAAGCACCTCCCACCCATTATACATGTTTTCCGGCACCCATATGGCACCACTGAAGCCCTGCAACATGTATAGCGGGTGGATGGTGGGTGGGTAGGAGCTTGTCTAAAAGCACCCATTGTGCCAAACAGACCGTTCCCAGTCCTTTAGTCACAAAAGGAGTCAAGTTTGCAATCAAGCCTTAAGCAGTTTCATGGGGCAGAATTTAGTTCATTGTTCACTTCCCAGCACAGCCTTGCCAGGTCCCTGCTCTAGGGAGAGCATGCTCCCCTGGACAATATGCCCCTGAAGCGGGTGGGGGCAGGATTTTGCCAATTTCTTTGCTGTTGTGTAAAACTAAGCCTTTTAAAATGAAATCTCTGATACTCAGAAGGCAAAGTGAGGTCCAGTATAGTCTAGCACCATTGTAACATGAGTTTTGCAGTCAGTTGCATGTTTTCTCCTGGCCTCAGTACATGTCCTGTACTGCACAGTAAGAGAAACACTAAGGCCGCTTTTAGACGAGCGGTGCACGATTGCGCATACTTTGAAACGGCCGTCTTTATTAATTACATGAGATGGAAGCAGGGTATTATGCGCATATTATGGTGGTGGAGAATTTTTAAAGTCCGCGAATTAAATACCTCGATTGTGAGGTATTTAATTCACGGACTTTAAAAAATGTGCCACCGCCATAATATGCGCATAATACCCCGCTTCCATCTCGTGTAATTAATTAAGGCGGCCGTTTCAAAGTATGCGCATCGCGATTGCGCAATCGCGCGCCGCTCATCTAAAAAGCGGCCTAAGTTAAAAAGAGAAGCCAGCAGTCAGAAAGGAAGCAGCTGCCAGTTGTAGAGACGTTGCAGTAGCAATGGCCCCTCAATGAGGAGGGCCACAATGGTGTAATATGCTTCAGAGTCAGGCCCCATTTTTTCTCTCCACATTAGCCTTACGAGAACTAACAATCAGTTTTTTACATCTAAGTGAATGGAAAATGTTGATTGCTTTTAAAAAGACAAGCCTGTGAAATGCTCCGTTCACATTGATGTCCCCAGAAACAAGCCATTATCCTAGTACAAACACTATCTCCAGTTTGTTCAGACTAAAGGGGTTTTTTTTGACAATACATAAAAGTGTGTTAGCTACCGAGGATAAACATTGGCCCTACATAATAAGTCAAAGCAAATAATAGCAGCCCCAGTTAATATTCGGTATTCAGTCAATTAAAAGGTTATGTTGACAACAATTAAAGAGAGAATCAATATGCCTGCTACAGATCACAGTTATTAATCCCGGAGCACAACAGCTGGGATTTCTTGATGTGCCTTGCTAACAGGTTGTGGGTGAGTGACCAAACACATGAGGACAGCTGTTGCCAAGGAGTTATCAGTCAAATCAGTACAAAAAAATAGAGCAAATATTCAGGCCTATTCCCAGCCTGAATAGTCAGGCTAGACGTGATGGGGAGGGGAAGAAACAGCATTCTTCACAGTGGAGAAAATTCCTAAGAACAAAGTCTCTCCACAGTTGTCAGAACACAATCAGGAAGCTCCAGTAGGTCCCTAAGTCATAACGGTCTACACTGCCACATGTAGAGAAAAGAAAGGGCATTCTTGGAAGCAGCAACTATGTCCCACATGGGCTAGCGCACAAGGCACACCCATAGAACTCTGCCCTGAATAAGGAATGCATGCACGTCCCGTCATAAGCCCCCAATTGGGGTTGCTGGGTGCCCCTTGTTTTAGTTCAGAGCCCTACAGTTCTATAGAACATAATGGGCATCTCTTATTTTACATATTGGATGTTTCTTATTCTGAACACAGAGCCCATGAAACATAATGGACATCCCTTATTTCAATATCCCTCGGCTCTGTTGGGTCCCTTATTTTTGAAATTTTGATAACCCTATCCCAACCCTCACCACTGTTTTCTTGTGATATATCTGTGCCACAAAGAAGTGCTAGCATGTCAGAGTTGGTTATCTAGCCCCAATCACAGGGTCAACATTACAGAAAGTTCCTGTCACATAGCAGAGTCGAGTATCCACAGACTCTAGTAGTCACTACTTTCCATCTTCCATTCTTTTATGGAAAATAAAATGCAAAGAGAACATAAATATCAAAACACATACAGGCTACAATCTTCAAACCATTTACTCCAGAGCAGTCTCCTAGTCTTACTGAAGCTTCAATAGAATTAGTCCAGAGTGGAGGATTGTGGACATATGGAGAGACTTCAATGCTGGAGAACAGGGTAAAGGGCTTGAATGCCATTGACAGATTCGGATTAGCATAAAGCATGTAATATGGACCCTACGCATACTCTCGCGCTGAAATCTGAGCCCCGCTGTGGTAAGCGATGTGCACATACAAGCTAACAAAAAATATACTTGCAAACTGCTCAGGGGCGTCTTTCAATAATTTATTCATATTATAGTTATTATTATGTTAGGTAGGAATGCAAGGCAAGAAATGCCATTAAGCTCCAAGTCCTCATTTCGGGGAGCAGTACTACCAAACCCAGTTCATTATTATTGCTGCATGTAAAACTGCTTAGCATGATTCAGACCTAAACATTGGAAAATCATCCATTAGGTGCCCAAAATCAAATCATGTTTTTAAAAACAAAAACTAAATCGTTTTCCTTTCTAGTTTTTGCACCCTTAGTACAGTGGTCCCCAGCCTCTTCCTCGGCAGCATGCTACTTATAATGTCCTTTCATGTTCCTCGTGACTGCTCAGTAATCTATTTACTTATTTCTTCATATTTTAACCCGATCTTCCCTTAAGGCTCAGAACAGGTTACAATATTAAAAAAAAAAATGCTAAAATACACAAAATAAAACCAAATACAATTCTCCAGCCGCTAATATATCAGAATACACAAATAAAACCAAGTTAGTAAAGTCCCCTAACCCACAACTCAATTGCCTCAAAAAGACGAGCAGAGACGAACCACCAAAGGATAGAGTTCCATAATTGTGGCGCAGTCACTGAGAATGCCTCTCTGTGTGCCTTGTTGTGTGGACTGTCCTGGATTGGGCAGGACAGCACCGGATGCAGCTATTTTTTAGCTGCAGCCCCATCTGCCCCACCCAGCACTTCAGATGTCCCAAATTCTGACTCCCCATGCGGCTCAACCAGAGCCTCGGTCCCTCACTCCAGCAGCATCTGCCTCAGAGTGCCCACTGCCCCACCCCCCCTGTGCTGACAGCCTGATTCACTGATAAGCAAGACCTTTGCTATGGCTGCACGCTCCACTTCCCCAGCAGCACCATATGGGTGGGAAGAAGGTGGCCCAGCAGAGGCGCGGTGGCATGCATGTGCAGGCTGAGCAAGTCCACTGAAGCAGCTCCAGAGCAGCAGCACCAGTACAAGGAGGAGGAGGCCGGGCAGCAAGCCAAGCGACACAAGGAGGCGAGAGAGCAGCAGCAGCAGCATGGTCACCAGGGTGAGCAAGGAGCCGAGCGGGCAGACTGCTGTAAGCAGAGCCTTGTCAGCTCAGGCTAAGGAAGCAGCCACAGGAGGTAGGACGGAGTCAGACTCAGACTGAGCAAACTTCAAAGTCAGCCCCGTAGGGGCCCGCGGCCTCCCGCCAGGCTCCTCTGCAGAGTCCAGTCAGCCATGCGGAGCCACCCTGGACCAGGGCTGGCCTTACCACAGGGCAGCCTCCCAGGGCCCTGCACTTGGGAGGGGGGTGGGGCCTCCAGGTTTGATAACTGATTTTAATTTATTATTTTTTTTAAAAAAAAAACAGGTCGGGCAGGGGGGGCAGCAGAAGTGAGGCTCCTCCGCTAGTCTGTTGTGTCCTCCAGCCCCGCCTCACCCACACTCTGTGTGGGGCCTCTGCTTCTCTCTCCTCGTTTCCCCTGGCCAAGACTGTGCCAGGTAGTGGAGGGGGGAGGGTCTGAGCCCGGTGCGGGTCCCAGGCTGGAGGCGGCGGCACCTGCAGCAGATCAGGTAAGTGATCCAGTCAGAATCGGAATAGCCACTCATGCTTGGGGATGGGCGGAGGGGAGTACCCCTCCACCCGAGCCCAGGCAGTGTGCCACCCCCGAGTCGGGGAGCACGACCTAAGCTGCCGGCAGAAGCTATTGGGCCCTGCATTTCTTCCCCACCCTGGGCTCCACTTAGGGTAAGTCCGGCCCTGCATTGGACCCAGGCCCCCACCAGTGCAGCAGCTTTGGGCGGCAGACTTCGCTCCCAGGCTCCTCCGCTAGTCTGCTGTGTCCTCCAGCCAGCCATGTGGGGCCACTCCCCCTGGCCCCCACTAGTGCAGCAGCCTTCCCCCCCTCCCCCAAACTTCCCAGGTCCTCAGGCTCTGCGAGAGAGAGAGAGAAGTGTTTTTCAGTCTGTATGAGAGAAGGGGTTGCTCACTCCCTCTGTAACCTTCCTTCCATGGCTGCCCCCTCTCCCCCTGGCTCCTGGACTGGAGGGGAGGAGGGAGCCGCCACCACCAACTCTCCCAGAAACCCCTTGGGGGGGGGGGAAAGGAGAGATGCGGTGGCTGGTGTGATGTGAACTCTCTCCCCTTGGACTTTGGGGGCTGTTGTGAACTCTTTTCCTTTGGAGAGTGCATAAATAACTTTCTGTAATGTTAATGTACCCTTTTTTTTTTTTTTCAAATAAATTTTGAGGATTCTCATTTTAGAGACCAATGCATATACTACATCAGTGAGCAAATTTACATAAAATCATACAAACTAGCATATGCAAATGATGTCCCTCTTTCCGAGTGTTGCTGCCCCTCTTTGCCGAGTCCAGGGGTTGAGAGGTATGGCAACCACACAGATACACTTTATAATCAGGAAGTTTTATACAAGAGTTAAGACAGATAATATTGGTCCAGAGTAAATACAGATGGTGCATAATAAAATGAAATCAAAATAGTGCACAATGCTAACCACCACCACCCTTAGAAAACTTCCCTGTCTAAGCTCTTACTCAAGTCCAGGTCTACTTCTATAATGCAATTTGCCCTGTCTACCCTGTAGACAGGCTGGCCCAGGCGTTGCTTCTCCTGAATTTTTCTCCAGGAACTCTCTCAAGTGCTAACAAGCATCCCTTAAATCAGGGGTGGGGAACTTTTTTTCTGTCCTGGGGGACACATTGAAAATTAGTATGAATTTCAAGGGCCACATAGATGTTGAGGCTGGGGTGCTTAACAGGTGTATTCAAGTAAAGGAGAGCCCGGATCATGGATCTGGGCCATGGATCTGTCCCCTGCCCTTGTGTGCATGTCCTCCTCTCTGATTCAGTATCCTGAGCTCAGTTTTTCAGTGCTTGGAGATCAAGATTGGATCCAGGAGCCGGATCCAGGCACTGGAAAGGGGCCTCATAAAAAACTTGCTGAGGGCTGCATTTGGCCCCCTGGCCTGAGGTTCCCCACCCCTGCCTTAAATATTTGTCCTTTTATTTCTCTTCCCGCTTCTCCCCTGGTGTCCATTTGGGGTCATGTATGTAGCACAGTGTGATTCTCCTGGGGAAAGTCCTTGAAGTACCAGACCCCAACAAGTCCCATTCACCAGGAATAATATAGCTCAAGTGTCAATTTATTCACAGTTCTCCACCCATATTCAGTCTCTCAAGCCAGGCATGAACCCTTTGGCTCATACTCACAATGTCTTTGGGTGTCTGAGACCAGCACAGTCCCCCTGGAGCCATCAGCCCTTCTGGCTCAGGCAATACCCTCTGAATCCATCTTAGTCCTTTAGCCAGGCAACTCTTTCTTGCTCTCACAAGGTAGAGCTCCCTCTTGGCTCCTGCCCAGGGGCAGTGGGCCCCCTAGGGCAGCAGAAGCAATGCCCCTCCTGGCCCCCCAGGACTCCTCCAGCCAGCAGAGGCTTTTTAAAAAAGAAAAAGAAATAAATAATCAGTTGCGTTGGCATTGCGGTGAATGTTGGGAGCCATCTCGAAGAACCTTGTTTAGAGAAGCAGAAACCTTCAGAAGGTTTCTGCCTCTCTAAACAAAGTTCTTCGAGATGGCTCCCAACATTCTCACCGGTTGTGTGTACGCACACACGCACACAACCAGTGACTACTCAGGGACAAAAGGAAAGCGTTCTCCCTTTATGCAGAGTGGGCAGCTAGAAGCGCCGTCCATTCCACATAAAGGGACCCTGCAATGAAAGAGTGCCGCAAGGGGCACTCTTTCATTGCAGGGGCCAGGCAGGGCTAAACTTCATACCCAGGTGCCCAATAGAGGTGCCCCCGATATGAACTAAGAGCTGCGCGTGCATCAGCAGCCCCCTGCACAGGCTGGGTCCCAGCCTGTGCAGGGGGCTGGGAGCTGCTGGCACGCACGCAGCTCTTAGCTTCCCCGAGTCCCTTCCTCCCAGGATGCAGATCGGCGGCGGCGCTGAGGAGAGGTCAGGCGCCAGCCCCACCATGGTGAGTAAATTGTGGGGCAAGTGCAGGCACATGTGGAGGGGGGAGCAAGTGCGAGCACATGGGGAGAGCGGGGGGGCACATGGTGTGGGAGTTAGAATGTGGTTTTTGTTCACTTTATGTGGAGTGTTTGTTTCGCTGCTGCATTTGGGGGATCTGTGGATACCTTTGCAGCCTTCTGGGAATAGTTTGGTTTATGGTTTTTATATGGGTTTTGTTCACTTGATGATGGAGTATTAAATACTAATCCCCCCCCTCCCCCCAATGCACATGCAGCAGAGGGTGAGGAGGAATTAGTATTTAATGCCCTGTGATTCAATTGAGGTTTTGAAATCCTGAGATGTAACTCTTATTCTGGTGATTCATGGGCCTTAAAATCCCCCCACCTACACACACACACACACACACCCCAGAGGGCAAGAATACAGCTTCAGAAGGGACTGGGGTCCCTCCAACACACATGCATCAAACCCCTTCTTTCTGAAGCAGTATCCTTGCCCTCTGCTGCGCATGTGTGTGTTGGGGAGGAATCCCCATAAATCACAATTTTTAAAAAAACAAACACAAACCACATGCAAACTGTGTTTTGTTGCAATCCTTGATCTGGTGTAAAAACGGTGACTGGTGGGTTTCAATCTGTGGTTTTAAATGGGACCAATGATAATCTTGCATGGTTGTGTAGAATGCATGGCATTGTCAGTCCTCCTCAGTATCATGAACTACTGGACTCAGGCTGTGACTGGGGTGCTTTACAAGGATGAGTGCCTGTGTTTTGGGTTTATAAATTATTTATTTTAAGTTTGATGTGCACGCAAGCTGTGTTTTGTATGTTAACCCTGGGAACTCCTTGCTGCTGGGTTATGCTGCCTACCATTGACCTGGCTCCGCCCCAGGCTCGCCGGCCTTACTGCCCCTCCAGCCTCAAAACCCATCAGTCGCCTCTGCTCCTGCCTCGTCACCATTGTCTCTGGCTGCTCCCAAACAGTACAAGTCCTCTCAGCCCAGGAAACTTTGTCTGGGTCTGACCTGGTCCAGAGGTCGAGCTAGCTCTCTCTGGCTCCTACCTCCTCTGCAGCTTGCTCTAGACTGAGCCTTTGGGCTGGCTCAGCCACGCCTTACCACAGCTATTTACACTTAAGTGCTGTGTCCCTCCTTCTGATCAGTGCCTGCAGCCTCACTAGCCCAATCCCCTGCCTGGCACTAACTCACACTTAAAAGGGCCAGTCTTTCTCCGCAAACTGTGCCATTTGAGTCAGCTTCTACTGACCAACTGAAGCAGGGTGCAGGTTCGTCAACGTACACAAGTTACAGTTCATACACAGAGCACAGTCACACATACATTAAAATGCTGCTTTTCCTAAATGTAGTCAATTTCAAAATGCGTTTAAATAAACCCATGCACTATTCATACTGACAAGACAAAGACTAGGCTAGTTAGTTAAAAAACTTTGTTGACCATAGGTTATAAACAATTAAGCAGAAATTAAATATTACACAGCACAAGCCCACAAGAAGGAAAAAGAAAAAATATTTCATAAGGTAGTTACTTATCAATGGTTTCATACAGAAATCCACTAGGAACTCAGAAAACCGTTGCACAATAGATAAACTGCAGGCGAAGGCTTAGCTTAAGAGTTGGTCCCACTTAAAGGGATTTTCCTTCCAATAACCTTTTGCTTAATAACCACAAATCAACCTTTTCCAGGTAGCCAAAGCACTGAAACAAAATTTTGCCACCAGTTTAGTAGTTTCTGAGTTTCTTGGAGACAGCCATTTCTTGAGTAAAAAAGGCCATTGCAATGTATTTATCTCTCTTAATAAAGGCTTCAATAAACAATGACAATTCTTCTCATATGCTGGACAGAATACATGCTGCAGATTTTCTGCTACCCCATGATCACATAGAGGACAAAATCGTATACTTTTATCAATACCATTATATCGGCCTTCCGTCCAAGCCGAAGGAAAGAGTTGAAAATGAAATAAAGTGAATACACGTCTGAGGTGGGGTTAATTCCACGTCATTAGATAACTATTGGGGCTATCGTCCATTTGAATGAAATGGTAATCAGGAGCAACTATTGGGGCTATTGTCCATTTGAATGAAACAGTAATGAGGAGCAATTTTCTGAGAACTAATTTCACTTTGTATCAATTGGGAATCCTGGTCTGCTATCCTAGCTTTAACCATAGTTATTGGCCTAGGATAATCATAAGAATTGGAAAAACTCAATAGAGAAGCCTAGCCAATGTACTTGCTCCTTGATTCTATCCGACCAATCTGAGTTTAACCCCTGCACAAGTCCCAGAAAAGAACAATTCCCTAGTCTTTATAAAGTGATCTTAAGCCAAAAAGAAATCACAGTCACTAAGACCCTAGCTCTAATCGATGGCACCTTGGCCTCTGCCTGAAGTAAAACTGATGAAGTTCCCCTAGGGGCGCCTAGAATTGTCCTAAGAAATTTGTTTTGAAACTTTTCCAGTTTATTTAGGAAATCCCCACCCCATATAGGGAATGCATAAAGGAGCTGTGCAATTATCTTAGCCGCAAAAAGTCTAAGGACTGGTGAGACCAACTGGCCTCCCTGCTTATAGAAGAAAGATTATAGCTGCTATTGATTTATTTACTAGTTGCTCAACATGAATAAAATGGTTAGACCAGAGACTAGGCTAGTCAGGGTCATGTCAGTTACACAGCTCCCCGCTTTCCCGGCTCTCGGGTCCCAGAGAGGGAAAAGGAGCGGAGCCGGGAAGCGGGGCACTGTCACGTGGGAGGGGGTACAAAAGGGGGAAGGGCCCACACACCCTGCACATACACACTGCTCTGCACGTTACGCAAGGCCCCCAGTTGCCCGTCAGGATAGAATGTGGGCCGCTCAGTGTGCTTGCGCACCAAGAGCAAGGGCCCCTATCATCATAGGGCTCAGAGCATTTAATGAGGAGGGGATCCACCCAGACACACTTCCACGCCACGGGAGAGGGGAAAGGGAAATAGCCGTGGGGGGAGGAGTGAAGGGAGCCAGGGAGGGGGCCCGGGTCGGGTTGTCGGTAGGGGTTGAGGGCGGTCACACGAGGGGTCAAGGAGGGGGGCCCCAGAGGGGGGGGGAAGGGGCTTGCGCTCTGGCCCGAAGGCCCTTTCACCCAGCTTGCTCACGAGGCACAGGGGGGGAGGTATTGCAAGCACACGTGGGTCCTATTTCTATACAAACAAGCTAGGGATATTTAGGCAGGAGGGGAGGGGGCAACAAGGGAACAGTCCAAGGAAAACAACAAGTAAGGGATTGCTGAATCCAAACACTTAGCTTTGGCTAGGGGCCAGTCTCTCCACAGGCATCCGCTCTGATCACCGGCTCAGAGCTCAGTGTGTTCGTGCCTGATAAGGAGCCAGCTCCACCCCCTGCGTGCGTCCGCAAGCGTTCTGAACGACGCAGGGGGGGGCGTGGCTCCGCTCCGCTTTGCTCCCCTCCTGGTGCAGCGTCCGTTGCTGGTGTCCCTGTCTGTCCCTGCAGGCGTGCGGAGCCTGTCTCTTATACACATCTAGATGTGTATAAGAGACAGGGTCCCGCCGCGCTCTCTCTCTTCCCTGCTATCTGTGTTGGGCTGGGGGTGGGCGGCCCCGCTGCGATGGGGGGGCTGGGGCCCGTTTGCCTCTGGAGCCGCCGCTGCAAGGGCGGCCGGCCGCGGTGGCTGACAGGCACTGTGTAACTGACATGACACTGACTAGGAGCACCGACAAGAGGATTTATGTGGGTCATTTCAAATGTGCACTTGTAAAGGTAGTTTTTGGCTGCCCCTCAATGCGCTGGAAAAACAAGCAGAAGAACTGCTAAATAAGCATATGGAGTCTTTCCCACATCGTTCTAATATGTGGGGAAAAGAAAAAAGCACTGATTTAATGTGTGTGTGTGTGAGATAATGTGTTCACAGATCACATACATTGTCAGTCTGTAATCAGTTCACAGAGGATACGTTTCCTTGCTTAGTCTGCTGGCTCAATCGCCTCTCACCCTGTAGCCTGGGCTCTCGCACTAGGGAAGGGAACTCCCTCTGACTAATTCTCACTCAGCCTACCAGCTCCATCGCCTGCACGTTGTAACCCATGTCTTGATCTGGAGATTTGACCCCTCACTCTGGCCTTCTACACCCCTTACAGCCAGCCCAGTCCATGGGTAGTTAGTCTGGGGAATTTTAGATGGTCTTCTTAATCCTTTAAAGTGTACACATTCATGTTTAACGTTGCCCATTAACCTATTCAGCAGTCCACAATACCAGTTAAAAATCCCCCTTAGGCTGGCCGCTCCACTTGCACCCTGCCCTGGAGTGGTCACCAATTACCCATGGGATTTGGGGAGTCCAGCTCCAACCAGAATCCTCTAGTTATCCCACTGGTGGCCGGCTCCTCTGCTTCCACCCTACCACCATGGAGTTTCTTCTAGCCATGTCACAACATCTTTCAGGCCACCTACCCTGTTCCCTTAACCCTCAAGGCAGCCGGCTTCTCCACCTACACCCTGCCCCTCAGGGTGCGGTGTCCAATAGGCTTCAGGTACCAGCTCCCCTCCCTCTACCCTTCTAGAGACCTCTCCGAGACCCCTTTGACCATTAAGGAAGGGGTTGGAGCAAGACCAACCCAGCCATTCCTGGCTCCCAATCCTAGGACCCTTATTTGTGGTTTACAGAGTCACTATTTGGGTACCTTTCTGAGTGAAAATAGACATGATGCTAACTCCACCAAGAATGCCCTCCCCATTGTAGCCCCCCCACACCACCCGGGGGGAAGAGCAAGAAGGGTGCTCCCGGTAGACTACAGGTGTCAATCCAGGGCATGGAGAGTGAGGCTGTCTCGCAGATAGGAGGGGCCTAGACTATACAGGGCTTTATAGGTAAGGTAAGCAGTGGGCATCAACTCTTTAAATAGGGCCCGGAAGACTATCAGCAGCCAATGCAGAGCTTGGTGCACTGGTGTAGTGTGCTCACAGCGACCCATCCCAGTAAGGAGATGGGCCGCCGTATTCTGCACCAGCTGCAGTCTCCGGATCATCACCAAAGGTAGGCCCATGTAAAGCGCGTTACAATAGTCTAGAGGTGATGAGGGCATGGATGACAGTGGCAGGTCGGAGTCTGAGACATACGGCCGAAGCCATCACACCAGATGTAACTGGCGGAAAGCACTCCTCGCCACAGCCTCAACCTGGAGATCTAGGCGAAGCTGTGGATCGAGTACCACCCCCCGACACCGGACCCGAGAGCAGCAGGGGTCAAACCCCATCAATAGTGGAGGACGTCACACCCACTGCCCTCCCCATCATCATCTCGGTCTTGTCAGGAGGTGATATTTTTAAAATAAAATAAGTAGCCGGTTTATTCACAGTTCTTCACCCATATTCAGTCTCTCAAGCCAGGCATCAACCCTCTGGCCTTCCCACTCCAAGTCTCTTTAGCCAGGCCCAGACCCTCTGGCTCATACTCACAATGTCTCTGGGTCCCTGCATTGGGCTTCAGGGGAACTGTGTCGCAGTCATTCTCACCCAGGCAACACTAGACTGATCCTTCTCCAAGACTTTTAGCCTTTGGGATGGCTCAACCATGCTCTAATTCAGATGTTGCTACTGAGGCACTCTCCCTCCTTCTGATCAGCACCAGCACCTCGTTGGCTAGTGCCATCTCACTCTTAAAGGGCCAGCTTTTCTCCCCAAGCTGCACCCTGCCACAACATAGGCTTCTTGAATGTGTATTGGGAACAGATCACTTTTGGCCAGGCTTAGCTTATCTGGATTTGATTTCTTGTTCCATTTCCCAAACTTTTACTGTAAGTTTAATTCTAGCTTATAGTCAATAATTCACATCATATCATCCCTACCATGTTGTTCTATGTTACACTGATCCTTTGAACACCAAATACCTCCAGGTTACATCAATTGTTTTTACATGACATATTAGTAACTCATAACCCTCATGATACCGGGTCACAAGTCCAGCCAACCATCATTATCTCCATCATGCGTGGAAGGATTTCACTTCAGTTGGTTTGCCTGCGTCCATTCCCCAACAGCAGCCAGGCACTGGAGCAGCATCAAGACTGCAGGACCCGAGTAGGATGTTGGTTAATAATTTATTGTGAAGCCGAAGCTATTACAATCTTAAGAACCCCTAAAATACCAAGGGCAGAATATACAAAAGGTACAACAAACAAAAAACTTTCCCACAATATATAAATAGATAAATAACAGAGCTAGATTTACATCTAGTATCTGCCCCATTAATTCCACCACTAACAAGACAGTAAGTTTGGAATCAACCAAAACCTAAACGGTCTTAACATATGATACATTTTTTCGCCTGTGGGCTACAGCTATTCCAAATCGTGCCACCAACCGCGTCACATGGGAATTTAGGGGACTGAGGAGAATTCCCAAAACAACCTTGGAGCAACCAGTACTGGAGAGGGGGGATAAGGAAACCCACAATTTCTCCCTCAAATCAGCCAAAGCAGGGCACTGGAAAAAGACATGAGAAAGTGAATCTGGTTCATGGACTTCACATAGTATGCAATACCAGTTCCCCTTAGGAATCCCAGCATACCGGCCCTCCAGGATGGCCGACAAAAAAGAGTCGCATCTAAGAAGAGTAAATGCCCGTCTTTTGGGGGCATTTAACCAAGTAAATAAATTACTCTTTTACGCGAGAGGGATCCAAAGGAAGATAATCAGGGACTACTCTCTGTGCATTTAAAAGGGATTTCTCCATTTGGAGCTCTTGGTCCACCAGTCTCCTCAGAAGGAGAGTCTCTGCAGATTCAGGGCCTACTCTCAGTAAATGCTCCCGGGAGAATCCCAGCTTTAATACTTCACGTTCAACCACCGAGTCCCAGTCACTCACTAGCCCATGGGCCACCACTAAAGAAAGTAGTGATTGGTCCTGCAGCGGGAACAAAAGGATCCTTATCCAATACCTAAACATTGTTCTCCATTCAATCTGCCTAAACGTAAGGCTACAGGATTTGGCCCTTAAGATCACCTGCGGGGTACCTCTAGGGACTCCCCTGGGTAGGATGAAGAAGAGAGGTAGATGCCCAAAGAGAGGTTGAGTTGAGGTGGAGTAGAGAGGTTGAGTCCAAAGAGCTTTCCGTCTCCCAGCTGTTTAGTGCTGGTGCTGGCATATAGTACTAGCATGAGTTGAGTTGAACTGAAGTGAAGTGAACGGGACTCACACTGGCACTAAGGCAGGGATTCCTAAACTGTGGTTCAGGACCACAAGTGGGATTGTAGATGAGGTCGCAATCCTGACTGATATCTCATACTTTACATCGTCTTTGTTGCTGACCGAGGTGATGGGATTGTATTTAAGACTGAAAATGAGGTCATGCAGGCAAGAATTTGGGGAACCACTGTGCTAAAGTTTAGCATGCCGCTGGTATTAAAAATCCAGAAAATCCCACTGTCAAAGAAATAAAGTTAGAGAACAATCCTGTCTTGTATCCTGCTGACTTTTAAAAGTATTATTGACATGTCAGTGTAACTGTTCTTGCAGGTTACGAGTTAATGAAAAAGATGCAGATGTTCCTGCACTACCTTCTCAGGAACATTGATAGAATATGCACCAAGCCAAAACGTCTTCCAACTTGTCAAGTCTGAAAAGTTTATTTCCAATTTAGTGACAGTTGGAAAGCTCTTTGAACATGCCAGAATAGATTTGGGTTTGTGTTGATTGGTTGTTTTTTTTTAAAAAAGTAGTGACCACACTAGATATTCTGGTTTCCAGAAAGAGGCTGCACTGATGAAGCATTTGTGTCTTAGCTAGCCTCAAAACAAAAGCCAGCTGACAAATTAGGTTTGTTATTGTTTGTTTGCAATGCGCTCTATGTGGAGCTGCCCTTGATGACTGTTTGGAGGCTGCAGTTGGTACAGAATGCAGAGGCCCACCTATCAGGGTGGATTGCCGGGAGCACATTACACCAGTGCTCCGGAGCCTGCACTGGCTGCCAATAGCTTTAGAAATAATTCAAGGTGCTGGGTTTGGCCTATAAAGCCCTAAACCATGGCTTTATATCATGGACCATGGGCTGCTGTTGAGGCGGCTGCGTGACCTGGGGGGTCTGGACAGGACTGTTCTTGAATGCTTCTGTTCATTCCTCTCGGGGAGAAGCCAGCAGGTGGTGCTGGGGGATGAGACATCGTGCCCCCACGCCTTATCATGCGGCGTTCCGCAGGGTTCCATTCTGTCTCCATTATTATTTAATATTTACATGCAGCCCTTGGGGGAGGTTGTGAGAGGGTTCAGGGTGTGGTGTCACTCTGATGATACTCAGCTGTACCTCTCTTTTTCAGCTGACCCAGACCCTGCTGTCTTGTTGCTGTCCCAGTGTTTGGAGGCCGTGGTGGAATGGATGCGGTAAAGCAGACTGAAGCTCAAACCCGATAAGATGGAGGTGATGCTGGTGGGGAGGGCGAGGGAGATAGTAGCCCCCCTGATTGCAGGGGTCCGCCCTCCTATAGCTCAGCAGGTCCGGAGTCTGGGGGTGATATTGGACACAGACCTCCGCCTGGAGCGGCAGGTGGAGGCAGTCACTAAGGCTACCTTCCGCCAGTTGCGTCTGGTGCGAAGGCTGCATCCGTTCCTCTCTGGCCCGGACCTGGCCTCCCTCATCCATGCCTTCATAACCTCGAGGCTCGACTACTGCAACGCGCTCTTATGTGGGGCTTCCCTTGTTCCTGGTTCGGAGGCTGCAGCTAGTGCAGAATGTGGCAGCCCAGCTCCTTACGGGGATGGGTCGTCGAGAGCACATCACACCTGTGCTCCAGACTCTGCACTGGTTGCCAATAGCATGCCAAGCTAGGTTCAAGGTTTTGGTGTTGATCTATAAGGCCCTTTACGGTCTGGGCCCCTCGTACCTCAGGGACTGCCTTGCCCTCCGCACCCCGGAGCGGCTCCTTCCGTCAGCTGGGGGTGCCTTCCTGGAGGTTCCCCGCGTAAAGCAGGGGGCCACAATGGAGAGGACATTCTCAGTGGCTGGGCTGTGCCTTTGGAACTCCCTTCCGAAGGAAGCTCACCTGGCCCCAAGCCTGTTGACATTCCGGCCGTGTTGTAAAACCGGACTGTTCGCCCAGGTCTTGGGGGGGGGGGGGGGAGGGGGGGTTAGGGTTTTTTTTTTATCTCCCCTACCCTGTTTATTGTTTAATGGGATCCTGGGGCCCTGTTTAAAATACTTAAATTGTATTTTTGATGTTTTTAAATTGTTTTTATATTTGGTTTTACATGTATTTTATTATTGTTGGAAGCCGCCCCGAGCTGTTTTCAGGAGGGGCAGGGTATAAGTTTGGAAAATAAATAAAAATAAACAAACAGCTTGGGCCCCAAGTATCTGAAGGACCCCCTCTTCCCTTACAGCCTCTGAAGTCAGCTGAGGATGCCCTCCTGTAAGTGCCCACTCTCTGAGGTTTGTACAAGAAGGGCATGCAGAGAGGCGTTCTCGGTGGCTGCTCCACAGTTATGGAACTCCCTCCACTTGGAGTTCTGCCTAAGCCCAAATCTGCTTACCTTTCAGAAGAGATGCAAGACCTTGTTGTTTGGACAGGTGTTCGATGGTTTGGGTGGACAGATTAGGGAGAGGGCAGGGGGTTTTATATGCTTATATAACGTTTCTGTTTTATATCTTTGTAAGCCGCCCTGAGCTTTTGTGGGACGGGCTGGGTAAAAACCTGAATATTAGTGTGAATCATATGAAAAAACACCCTTTATATATTCATTGTGGAAGCAAAATCTGTGTGAACCTCAGCTGGAAACTAAAGCACGTGGCTCTAAAAAGGCAGATTTACAGTGTTCATTTAAAAACAAGTGCAAAGCAAGTCTGGATTTTTAATTACTTTGAGGCCAACTGGTGCAAAACAAATTGAAACCAATGGGACTACACAATGGAGTAATTTGGTCAATCATGTCTTTGCTTGTTACGACAAATCATTCTACACCCGATCATGTAATTCTTTACACTACATGCTTTATCATGTTTACTCTGTTTTTTATTAATTTCTTTTTAAAAATATACCATTTTAGGGTGGAAGCGGATGGAGGACTGTGCCCTTAGCAGCTTTAACTACTGTATATGTTGTTCAGGTGCCTTGAGACAAGCAGTTCTTCAGGCTAATTTTTATTCAAGGTAATAAAAATACCATGGGCATCTTTATACATACACAAATTTTCAAACAACTCCTGTAGAAGCAAATAATCTTAAGCAACTACATCTGTCAAATAGCAAATTTCAAAACACTTCCACAGCGCTAAGACCTTTAAAGACAATGTCGCCTCTGCAAGCAGCTTTCCTATTTTCTTGGTCACCAGTGCCTTCCATAGCACTACTTTCTGCTTTTTTGGGGGGGGGGGGGGGGGGGGGGAAGAAGAGTCCTCAAATTTTCCTATGAAGTCAAGAAACTGAATATTTCTTTCTTTGCGAGAACTAGCGCTGAAACAAATAGCAAGTTCCGTATTTGCAAATATTATTTACATTTTCAGGAAGCCCTCAGAATATTAAGATAAATGTGTACCAAAATAAATGTTGTCAGAAATTATATATGCACTAGATTTATTTAATTTATTAGAATTTATACCCCACCCTTCCCCAGAGGCTCAGGGTGGCACTACAGTTTGTTCAGATTTTTTATCAAGAAACTGTGCGACTCTCTCTCCTGACACTTTATTTTTCTTGCCTCACCCCGAGTCACCTGCTGCTGTTATGAAGCTGCCGTGTTCTGAATAAAGTTATGTTCGTGTTGCTACTGAGCCAATTACTGTTTGTGCCATGTATGTTCTACAGCATCTCTTTCAAAACCACTGTTTTTTCTGGGGGGCCGTGTCTTGGTCATTTTTTTGTTTGCAATCCAGTGAAATAACACGAGATTGAAATAAAATTGACTGGATAGACTGGAGGCTGGGGGGGAGGGGAGGAGGAGGACAACAACTGAAACCTCCAAACAACGTGTTTCACATTTGCTTCATCAGACCCAGCACCAAGTTGATGAATACGGTAATGGTATTCACAGAAAGTCATTTGTTTCAGCACTAGTGAGAACTGGAGGAGTCAGTGGATTTCATCTCTATATTTCAAATCCAGTTGCAGCCTCAGTACCAACAGTTAAAACTTATGGCCATTTGACAGCCTAGGAAATGGATTGGTAATCTCCACTAAATTCAAGATGGTCTAATCTCATCTTGAATCTCAGCACTGTAGTGGAACAGACATATGCAGCTCAGAAGTCATAGCCATTGCTCAGCAGACAGAGTCCTCAACTCTCTTGCATTGACCCCAGAACCATACGCTCGTCAGGAGTTTCTTTTGGAGAGAAGAAATAAATATTTGTATCTACAAGTACTTTCCCTTCTCGCACGGATGCACAAAAATAAGTTATAGAAAATAAGTTATGGACAATAAGGAGGAAACCAACACTCACACACTATATGAATACATACTGTGTGTGTCCTTGTAGTTCCCTTGTGTTGTGATACAAACGAGTGGGTATTAGTCTCCCAATTTAACTGATGAAACTGAAAGACAAAGGAGCAATGACTCCTCCCCCACCCTCCGGCCACACCCGGACACTGGAAAAACCATCATTAGGACACACCATTTCCTTGCTCCATTCTCACTCCAGTAGAGCACACCGACTCTGAAATATTCTTATGCTATAATTGTACAGCATTATTGCCAGAGAAGCAAGCAAGCAGCCATAAACATATTAGAACTGACATAAGCACAGAGGTTAAATGACTTACCCAAGATCACATAAGAAGTCCTTGGCACAACTGTGAATAGAACCCAAATTTCCTGATAGCTAGTCCTAAACCAGCTGGGAGTTAGAAGACCTGAGTGGAAATGTATCAAAGTCATCATTTATGGGGTACACTCCCTTAGGAGGGCATAAGGGGTGTTTAATGGGGCACAAGGAGGAAATAGCAAGTCCTGTTCATCCAGTCTTATCCCTATAGACAAAACCACCCCAGAATCTCACAGCTGCTGGTGGTGCCATGGGGAGGGCAACATCAGTCTCCACCCTTTTACAGCAGTGTCTGGAGAGACAAGAAGAGACTAGTAGCAGCTGCTGCGAGCTACAAGTCTGTCAATGGCATTCCAGGCACAATTCAAGGGGTTGACTTTGACCTACAAAGCCCTGAACAGCCAGAGCCCTACCTATCTAAAGGACTGCTTTTCTCCTTATGCGCCGCCCGCCCCCCCCCGCCATGGCCTTTAAGATTTGCTGTGTGCACTCTCCTACAAATTCCATCATTGGCCCAGGTCTCTTCAACCTGGGCATGCAGAGAGGCATTCTTGGTGGCTACTCTACAACTCTGGAACTTCCTTCCCTCAGAGATTTGCCTAAGCCCTAGTCTGAGCATCTTCCGGAGGCAGTGCAAGACCTGTTTATTTGGCCAAGCATTTAACAGGCAGGCTTAGGGCTTTGGGGGCCAGGGGGAGGCTTTTGGGGTCTATCTTTTGTATTTTATATGAATTATGTTAGCCACCGTGAGCCTTCAGGGATAGAGCAGGATAAAAATCTAAATAAATAGTCATGTCTGTCCAGTTCCTACCCAGCACGCAGAACTTCCACCAAAGCCATCCTGCTGCTACCAGCATCCTGGCTGTGAAAATATACGTTTTCACACACACAGCAGTGAAAGCATCTCTTTTGAGTTCTCTCTCTCTCACACACACACAGCTCCACAGTATCTTGAAATATGCAGAGGTAGAGATTAAGGCCCTTTTCACATGGCACACTCCCAACCATTTCCACACAGTTTTGTTGCATGGAAAAGTGATGGAGGCACCGTGGGAATGCCGTGGCGGATGGGCAGGGGTGCATGCGCACTCTCGCGCTACACCCATCTCCACGTGTCACCCATGCACAGAACAATGCGCTCCAATGCCAGTTTCTCAGTGGGTGGAGGTGGGTGCGTGCCCATAGATACGGGCACACCCCCACCCACTGCAGCCCATTTGAAAAGGACCTACTAAGTTTGAATAAATATCATTTATTGGACCAACAATTGTTGGTGGAAGTGTGCAAGCTTTTGAACCTCACAGGGTCCTTGTTCAGGCATGTAAGAGTCAGGAGTAAGATGTGTAGAGAGGGGGCATTTTCAGACAAGATACTACCCACCTACTATATATGTTGCAGGGCTGTAATGTTGTCTTATGAGTGCTCTGTAACATGTATAGTAGATGGAGAGTGTCTTGTCTGAAAACACCCAGAGGAGCAGTTGTCCCCAGTGTGTGAGTGTCTGGGACACAACCAATACAAAAGAAAACAGAGCGATCAACAGTAGCACAAGTAAGATGCAAACAAAACAAAGCAAAAAACACCAAGTAGCTACCACAAGGCTACTTATAACAAAATGACAATAAAATGTAAAAAATACAAAGTAAAATGCAAACATCAGCACATTAGTTGAATATTGTGCATAAACCCTACATGTTTTACATGTTTCAGGTGAGCCACCCTTCTTCAGGGACATATAAAAACATGAGATCTATAAAAATAGAAGATATGAAATAAAATTTACTGACAATATTAAGAGCTTTATGTTTTGCAAGAACCAGAGCCTACTTTTACTGATATCCAGTTTCATAAAACATAAATAGATGAATCAACAAGCCCAAAAAGTAAAACTAAAAGAAACTTCCACTATGATGAAAACAGAAACACTAATCAAATCTATGTAGTACTGTAAAAAGTACATAAATAAAGGGCAAAACTAGCTCAAAATGATAAGAGGAGGGAAGATAAAGGAAGGGATAGACGCCTACCTGTACTAATGTTCAGTCCCACAGGACATAAATCAACAAGTCATAAAACTGTAAAGTCTTCCAACAGATTTTAGGAAATGCTCAAAAGTCAATGTCTGAAAGAAACCAAAAAGGCTATTACTCCATACCATATGCACAAAGAACAATAAGCCAACAAAGCGTACCATCACAAACTCAGGTGTTACACAAACCAGCTTACTGGCCGAGGCACTCTCTACATACCCTCAGAGACAACTGGTAAATCAAAAACAAAGTTTGCCTCTCTACCATGGAGAAAAACTCTAAGTCTAATTGCTTTATCAGTCACTACCTCACTATAAAATACATTCAACAAGCATGGAACCCTACTGGTCACAAGTTCCATCCAACAAAATAGAACAACACTAACTCCAGCTTGCTAGTTCAAACTCAAAAACACTAACAATTGCTAAGGACATGGGCTTACCTTTCTATGGAGTGGAGAGAAGCTCTTACTCTCTGATCACTTTAGTCAATGCCAAACTAAAGAGTCTACCTGACCCACTATCTTATATCTGAAACAGTTGTATCTGATTAGCCATGAGAAAAAAGCCTCAAAAACACTGACAACCCACTCAGCAGCATTAGAGAAAAACAGCTGCAATCAAGATCTTCATTAAACTCAATGGTTCAACAGAATTCAGGTTAAAAATCCATTGTGCTTCTTTCCTTAACAACATCTGTTCCTTCTCTCTCTCTGACAAACCAACCCTTTCTAAAGCCCAAAATGAAGATTCTGTTGCATCAGGTCCCTTGGAAACAAAGTAATTGACCAAAGATTCTGCTATTCTTTTATTCTTTATATTGCTCTTACACTCCCTTATTCTTACTTAGAGTTTCTTAGTGGTCTGACCTATAGATCCCTTCTTACATGGGCATTGAATATAGCATAAACCACAAATGCAGAGGCACAAGTAGTAAAATCTCTTTTAAAATACTCCTTACCATCAAAAGGATTGACAAATGACTGTATTTGAAGGTTTTGTTTACAAATACCAGATCCACAAGGGAAATGACCCTTCATTCTATTTTGTATACTATTATCTAGTTGGAGTCCAGTATACAGGAGGGTCGCTGGTGCAGAATTCCTTTAGCACAAGGCTATGCCCATGCCCCCAGAGGAAGGTGGAGGACATCCTGCATCTTCGGTGGGAATGCCCTTTGTATGCTCTTGAAAGAACTAAGGGGTTGAGTTTGTGGGCGGGGGATGAATCGTCTTCCTCATATGCGAGGACGGTTCACCTCCTTTCGGAGCTGCCTGCAAGGTCTGTATTTGACCTAGCGAAGTTTCTGTGTGCTGCTCAGATAAAAAGGAGAATTCAGGTTAACAAGAATCACCCAGAACTCTCCAAATCTCGGAGATCTTCTAGGTAACTAGAAGACAATTCACTTTAGATATGGTATGCTGTATATTATGTTTGTATGTGAGTGTAGTGACTAGTATTGCTTTTGGAGATAAGGAGCCTTTACTAGGAATTTTTCAAAGGGGAGCCTTGTGTATGTTCAGGAAATTTATTACATTTATAGATCAAAGCTGATGTACAGAGTAACAAGTTGTACGTGCAGGTGAACATGCTTGGTGATTTCTGAATAACTGTTTATCTTCACTTTTTTTTTTTTTTTGACCGAAGATGTATGTACTTGCTAAGTTGTATCACTTAAGAAAGACATATTTTTAATTGACATGTTTCTCATATGTTATGAGATTGTAGTTTTTTCTTATGTGAAATTTGACCTATAAGGGTTGTAAATAAATATCTATCTATCTATCTACTATTATCCACTCTCTTCTGACACTCCCCAGATCCATGATGAATATTGGCATGCACCAAATGGTCCCCGAGGTTCTTTGTTCTTCTATAAGCAAACATGGGGTGTGTCTGAAATATAGGTAATACATCCAATGTGTTCCAGTGTTTGAGTATACTATTGCGAATACATGTATTCATACTGGTAAATGTTAAATTACAAATTAATCTATCTTATTTGTTTTTCTGACAAGGAGTCAATAATTCTGATCTGGATTTTGAACAGGCCTTAGTAAATCCTGATTGTATAACCGCATGAGGGTATCCTTTATGAAGAAAGTACCTTTTCAAAATTTCTGCCTCTCAAAAAAAATCTACATCTCAAATACAATTCCTCCCAAGTCTAAGAAACTGCCCATAGGGAATGTTCTTGGCTTCTGAATATGGGTGGGATGAGAACTATCAAATCTCAGATCATTATTTCTATCTGTGGGTTTTCTATATGAAGTGGTGCTGATACCAACATCTCTCTTCTTGATAACATCTAGAAAGTGAATTTCATGAACTCCAAATTGGAGAACAAACTGAATATGTTCATTCCTAGAATTAATCCACTTTAAGAAAATAAGTGCCATACTGGGTCAGACCGATGGTCCATCTAGCCCAGCATCCCATCTCTGACAGTGGCCAATCATGGTGGCTTGGGAGAAGCACCCAACAGGTCACAGTGGGGGGGTCCATTCCCCGTTGTTTTCTCCCAGCTCCCATCATGTTCCCTGATACTGTCTGGTTAATAGCTGCTAATGGACCTATCTTCCAAAAACCTGTCCAAACCTCTTTTAAACTCTGAACTCAGCTATAGTACTGGCCCTTACCACAGCCTCTGGCAGTAGATTCCACAACCCAAATTATATGCTGAGTGAAAAAATAATTTCTTTACTTTGTTTTAAATTTGCCACCCATGAGTTTCATGGAGTGTCCCCTAGTTCTAGTACTAGCTGAGGGGGTAAATAACTGTTCCTTGTTTATTAGTTCCACACCACTCATGATTTTATAGACCTCTATCATATTATTATTATTATTATTAGCAAACATTTATATAGCGCCAGCAGTGTACCCAGCACTTTACAAAGTAATAAAATAGACACGGTCCCTGCCCCTAGGGCTTACAATCTGAGAGACAGGAGCTGGGGGAGAGACTTAGGAAGGGGAACAGAGGGAGAGACAAGGGGTCTAACATTCATGAAGATGCGAGGTCTCAAGTGCACGT
>QEPC01010860.1:172305-199710 GCA_003113815.1 Sphenodon punctatus
TGGGTGAAAACAGACATGACGCTAACCACCCTTTAACCACCCTTGGTGGTCATTTATGCATGTTTCAGGGCTGCATAGGGCACCAATACAGCCCTGCAACATGTATAAATAACCACCAAGGGTGGTTAAAGGGTGGTTAGCATCATGTCTGTTTTCACCCAATATCTACTGGGTCTCCCTTGTCCACATGCTAATTTACACCCTCAAAGAATTCCGCTTTGTTGGTTTACTGTTCTCATCACATATAGTATGGAGTAATAGCCTTTTTGGTTTCTTTCAGATTTTGACTTTTTGAGCACGTCCCAAAATATATTGGAAGACTTGACAGTTTTATGATTTGTTGATTTATGAATTTATGTCCTGAGAGATTGAATATTAGTACAGGTAGACCAGTATCTATCTATATATTTTTTCCTTCTATCATTGAGCTAGTATTGTCCTTTATTTATTTACTTTTTACAATACTATATACATTTGATTACAGTGTTGATTGTTTTCAGCATAGTGAAAGATTATTTTACTCTTTGGGCTTGTTGATTCATCTATTTATGTTTTATAAAATTTGATATCAGTAAAGGTAGGCTTTGGTTCTTGCACAACATAATATAAAGCTCTTTTCAATATATCAGTATTTCATATTTTGTATTATTTTTACAGATCTCATGTTTTTATATGTCCCTGGAGAGGGGTGGCTCACCTGAAACGCGTAGGGCTTATGTGCAATATTCTATTAATGTACTGATGTTGTTTGCATTTTACTTTCTATCTTTTACATTTTATTGCCATTTCGTTATTGGCTTCTACACAATTTGTATTAACTAGTTTTGTCGAAGCTACTTGTTTTTTTGTTGGTTTTTTGTGTGGCTCTCTTTAGTGACAGGGGTGGGCCTCTGGAAGGAGTGATTTACACCCTCTGGCAGGGCCATGGAGAGGAATAGATTTCCCCCATCTCTACATCACACTTCCCCCTAAAGCTAGTATCTTCAGGTGGGCTGTGCATGGGGTCATGTATTTTGTATTTGTGTTTTAGCATTTTCATTTATGTTTCTATCTTTACCTGTGTTCTCAGAATTTTCCCCATTGTTGCCAATGTGGAAAACATAGTGAACACAGGTCCCGGTGTATGGGTTATCTTGGTTGGCACAGAAGCGCAGTGAAGCTCTGCCAGTTTGACAAGCCTATAAGGAAAGGAAAATGCAGTCAAGACTCTTGCTAAGTCTGCTACCAGTGCAAAAAGGAGAGCATTGCTTTGGGGGAGGGTGGAGAATACGGCTAGCTTGGAGGGAGGTTGTTAGCTTGGGGGGTGGGACAGGACATGGGTCTGGCTCAGGGGTGTCACTGACTTGAGGAAGTGGCCATTGGCTTGGGGGGGATGGGACATGGGGCTGGCTTAAGGAGTGGGGAATAAGGCATGGTTCTGGCTTGGGAGGGAGTGGTTTATTTATTTTTATTTATTATTTTAAGCATTTTTGAGTCACCCCCTATGCCTACAACATTTCGGTGTGACGTACAATTTCATAAAAACATTTTTAAAAACAACACAATAATTTAAAGCTAAAACAGGGTTGGGAAACAAAATTAATAAAAATAAAAGGTAGGGGGAAGCCAAAACCCTAACCCACCCTCCCCCCCCCCTCCTTCCTAAAGGCCTGGGTGAACAGCCTGGTTTTACAAGCCCTCCAGAATGTCAAAAGGCTTGGGGCCAGGCGAGCTTCCTCCGGGAGGGAATTCCAAAGACGTGGCCTGGCCACCCAGAATGCCCTCTCCATTGTGGCCCCCCGCTTAACATGGGGGACCTCCAAGAAGGCACCCCTGGCAGACCAAAGGAGTCGCTCTGGGGTGTGGAGGGTGAGGCGGTCCCTGAGGGAGGAGGGGCCCAGACCATGAAGGACCTTATAGATCAACACCAATACCTTGAACTTGGCCCGGCACACTATTGGCAGCCAGTGCAGAGTCCGGAGCACAAGTGTTATATGCTCCCGACAACCCGATCCCATCAGGAGCTGGGCCGCTGCATTCTGCACTAGCTGCAGCCTCCGGACCAGGAACAAGGGCAGCCCCATGTAGAGCACATTACAGTAGTCCAGCCTCAAGGTGATGACGGCATGGCTCAGAGGGAAGTCAATGGCTTTTGGAAAGTGGGATCCCTATCTGTGAATTGGATATTCAAGACTGTTGCTAAGTCTGCTACCAGTGCAAAAATGAGAGCACTGCTTTGGGGGAGGATGGAGAATATGGCTAGCTTGGAAGGAGGTTGTTAGCTAGGGGGGGTGGAACAGGACATGAGTCTGGCTCAGGGGTGTCACTGGCTTGAGAAAGTGGCCAATGGCCATCGACTTATGGGGGATGGGACATGGGGCTGGCTTAAGGAGCGGGTCGCTGACTTGAGGAGGGGAATGAGACATGGTTCTGGCTTGGGAGGGAGTAGTTTATAGTTCAGAGGAAAGTCAATGGCTTTTGGAAAGTGGAATCCCTCTGTGGGAATGGGATATGGGGCTGGCTCGGAGGGTCACTGGCTTGTGGGAGGTGTTACTGGCTTGGGGAGAAAGGAATGAGGCTGCCAAGGACTCGCCATTTCTCCCTGGCTGAGCTGGGTATGGCTGCGGTTCTGGAAACTGTAGTTCTGTGGCAGCCCCTGCAAGTAGGGAGGGCTTGCTACAGGCTCCCCAAGCAGACATCTGAGAGTCAGAGAGCAGCTCAGCTCCAAGCTAGATATGTGTGCTGCAATTCTTGGGGTTCAGTTCGAGATCTTGGGTACTATGTTTTTCAGGAAAGAATGTTGGCAAGTTCACTTGAAACCCAATTACATAGACCTTATAGTCATGTGTTGAATATGGAAGCTACAAAGGGCATTTTCTGTTTTATTTGGGTTTTACTGAAACCCAAATGCACAGCCCTAATCAGGCAAACAGGGAGCTGGAGTCAGGTACATGTCTGTATGAGGAAAGAGGGTGAAAAGATTGGCATGAGGTAAGCAGAGGGCAGAGTTTGGTGGAAGGGTGTGGGGGAGCAGGGAATGAGTAAAGGGATTAGGGATGGGAAATAGTATTGAAAAATGGGATCAGTTCAAAATTTATCGACCCGACTTTCAATATCATTTTAGATTGTATTGATGGGAATCAGTTCGGATTCCAACCAATACGGCCTAAATGCAAATTCTGCCCTCAGTTCTGCCTCCTCTAGACTCCTGCCAGACCCAGGTGTTGGGCAGGGGTCCAAGGGAGGCAGAGCTGAGGGTAGAAGAGCCGCACAGGGGCAGGGAGGGGGGTAGTTGCCTCCCAGGACCACTTCCCAGCACCCACCTCCCCCAGACTCCTGCCTGTGCCCACCTGCCCCAGCACCTGCTGCAGCAGCGCTGGGGCAGGTGACCAGGCAGAGGTCTGGGGGAGGTGGGTAGTGCCAGGCAGAGGTGCTAGGAGGCAGAGGTGGCTGGGAGGGGAGGGAGAGGGGAGGGTTAACTTACCTTTTCTCCTTCCAGCAGCACCCGGCGCAGCCAGACAGAAATTATAATTTAAAAACTGTGCATACACAAAATGGCCACCGTGCATGGCCATTTTCCAAAATGGCACCGGCAGTGTTGGCCCCATTTTGGAAAGTGGCAGCTGGTCTGCGCATGCACAGAACAGCTGCCACTTTCCAAAATGGTGCTGATGCTGCCAGAGCCATTTTGGAAAATGATCACACATGTGCAAAAGGGCCACAGTGACTATTTTGCACAGGTTTTTTTATTATTATTATATCTGCCCAGCACAGCCCAGAGAAGGCCACACCAGGCACCGTGGGCAGGAGAAAAGGTAAGTTGAACTTCTCCTCTCCCTCCTCACCCAGCCACCTCTGCCTCCTAGCGCCTAGGTGAGTGCTCGGAAGCGTGAGAAACAGAGCTGGGGCTCCCTGAAAGCTGCTTTGATGATGGGTCCTGCTGGGGGAACTGATCCTTTTGGATCATACCTCTTGGCAGGATCGGATTCATCAATTCAATACAATTTGCCCCAAAATCAAGCAAATCATATTGCCTACAAGGGATGGGACAGGTGAGTGGCTGTGTGAGAGGCAGCATGAAGGGTGACATGAAAGAAGACAGGGCAAAATAGTTTGGGAAATGTTGTCCCCCTGGGTTCCATCCCTATAAAGATCAAACCCTTCCTCCAGAAGTTAGTAACGCTATACTTGGGACTTATTTATTATTATTATTATTATTATTAGCAAGCATTTATATAGCACCAGCATTATACCTGGCACTTTACAAAGTAGTGGAATAGACACGGTCCCTGCCCTAAGGCTTACAATCTGAGAAGGGAATGTACAAAGGGGGCAAAGTTTGTATTTTTTATTTCTATTCTGGTTTCAGTGCAAATTGCTGCATGTTTTGTGTCGGCCTGAGTGCGTAAGAGGTCTCAGGTCTCCATGCATGTGCATGCATGACATGTGCTCAAATCATGACAAACAGCAAAGGACCCTGGTATCAATAAACTCGAGAGCACCAGGCAACGGGATCCAACACCTTCAACCCATCCTGAGCAGCACATTTGGTTAGGAGCTAAAGCAAACCAGGTGTGCCTACAACAGGCAGGATAAAAAGGGGCAGGACAAAGGAACTTTCCCATGCTTCTGATGCGGCCACACCCCTTCAGTGCATCATGATGCTGTGACATTCCACAGAGCGTGGGGTCACGACAGAAAGTCTCTTTGCCCCCACTCCTTTCTAACATGGTCCCACATCTGCCTTTCCCATCCCCCCCTCCTCAATAAACGTTTTGGTGATGCCTTTGCCTGCCAGCCAGGGGTGGGACAAGCACACAAGGAGGCGAGCTACCTTGCTGAAGAAAAAGCAAAGAAGATGAAAGAAACAAGAGTAGGAAGCTGGGTTGGGCAAATGAAATTTGCTCTAGGAGTCATTTCCCTTTGATTTGAACTTGAATTCTGCCCCTTTCAGATCTACAGCCCTCTACTATATTTCACTTTGGAAATATTGGAGAAATGCAAATGATACAGTAGTTTCTGACTCTCCGAAGCCTAGCTTTTCCAGCGGGAGGTGAGTAGGAGGGAAATGGAAGTGAGTGAGCGGAGGTAGCCTGAGGCATGCTGACTGCACAGGGCAGAGGCACACAGAATCCCTCGGGGAATGCCATGTACCTCTCTTGCAATGTGCCACGTGTACTCCCTTCTGCCGACTGCCAGATATTAGGAGGCGTGCATGAGAAGAGACCCTGCCCTATATAGCCATGCTTCAAGCCCAGCTGGCTCCCTTTTGTACAGCCATGCAGTGTCACCGTGCATGTTAGCCACTGCCAGCCACTGTAAGCCAGCCACTGTAAGCCACAGGCAGGGGCGGCGTCTAGTTCGGTGTTCTGTACAGCACCAGGTCATACGACTGGCGCTATATAAATGTCTAATAATAATAATAATCTTCTCTAACAGTCAAGTTACTGAGAGTGGGCGGCCAGGAGCACATTGCACCAGTGCTTCAGAATCGGCACCGGCTTCTAGTAGCAATCCGGGCACAATTCAAGGTGATGTTTTTTACCTAGTAAGTCTTAAGCCACTTGAGCCCTACATATCTGAATGACTGCTTCCTCTCCTGTATTCCAGTGTGATTCCTAAGGTTAGCCATAGGAGCCCCCTTGCATCACTGCATCCAATCTGTACGGCAAGGGCATGACCTTAGTGGCTGCTCCACAGCTCTGGAGTTCCCTACCCCTGCAGGTTTGCCAAAGCCCGGGCATTTTCCCACGGCAATGTATGACATATTTATTTAATCTGGCCTTTAGCAAGTGACGATAGAACTCAGGTAGTGGTTTTAATGGGAATGTTATATAGTTTCTATTTTTACAGGTTTTATTTTTAAATACATTTTACACCTGTATATATATATATATATATATTAGTGCTGTAAACTGTCCTGAGCCTTTGGGGTAGGGTGGGTTTAAAATCTCCCAAAATAAATAAAATGGGTGAACAGGCAGTCATTGGAAGAAGGGGCAGGGAGGGATGGGGCTTCTGGGGCAGGTGTCACTCTAGGATAGGAAGTGGGGGGGCAGAACTTACCTCAATGGGTGGTGAGGCCCAAGACCCTCTCCTGCTTCCCACCACCACCATTGCTGCTTCTCCTAAGGCTTACGGTGGGAGGGCTTTGGGGCCCCTCAAGATTAGTGCAGCATTGGAGATGTGAGGGTTCCCAGGAGCCCTTGAGAGTAGTGTGGCAGCTCCCGGAGCCCTTATGCACCACTCCAGAAACTTCAGGGAGGAGGGTACACTTCCTGTGGGGTCTGCCACTTACCCAGGTGACCCCACTCACCTGTTCCAGTCCCAGTCCACCACCCTGTCCTCGCCAGGCCCTGCATCCCCTCCCCCTGCTGGAGCTTTCCCCTTCTATATCCAGCCCTAGTAGAGCCAGCTCTCCAAGGCCATCTGAATGCCCAGACCCCAGTGGAGTTGCCTTACCAGTGGAGTATGCCGCTGGCAGGATTGACACGTCTCATGGTTTGACCTTGAGACTCCCATTTTCAGCTATGGAAGTGTCGGGGTCAAACCACAAGAGGTGGTAACCCTAACCACTGGAAGCAGGATGTAAAAGCTATCACTGTGTATTAACTACATAGCAAAATAAATGACCAATGTTCCATTTTTCTCCATCAAGTTCGGAGAATTCCTGCATCTTTTGCATGAGTTGTTCCATCCCTGAGAGACCTCCTGCTAGTCACACATACAGGAGCACAGTATGTTGCATAGCAGGCCTCGTATACATGAATGAGTTTCTATTGATTTCAGTATTAACTGGGAGCTAGTTTTCATCGACTTATGTCCATATATGTGAGCAAATTACTAAGCTGAACAGGCAGATGTTCAGCTTTCATGCTGAATAAATGTGTTAAAGAGAAAGGGGGGGGGGGGAGAAAAGGGAAACGCTGGGGTCTGATTTCCATAGCCTTGCAACATGGCAAGGCATGGACTTCACAATTAAGCAAATCAAATTAGGCAAAGAGGATCTAAAAACCCTCCCAGGCTGAGCCACAGAGCACCAGTGATGCTGAGTGCCACTTTAGAACCCCCAGAGCTGCCCCACCACTCTGGGGGATACTAGTCAATTTTATTTAAAGTTAACACCCTGAAACAAAACCTAATCTAACAAATCTCTGTGACTGTAATTAAAAGAACCTAGTTTCTGAAATGGCATTGACAGCATCAACTAGGTTGCCAGATCAAAATTTCAAAAATGAGGGGACACTATGGAACGCTGGGGTTCTAAAATAAGGAATGCCCATTATGTTATATGAAGCTGAGGGATTCCAAAATGAAGGACACCCTTTGTTTGTTTGTATACATTTCTATCCTCAGCCCATCCCACAAAAAGAGGCTCAATAAAATTATATACATTAAAAGAAAGAATAAAAAAATAATTAACCTTTACCGACCTCTAGAACCTAGCTCATCGGCAGACCACCAAAAACCCACCTAAACAAAAATGTTCTACGCTGCTTCCAGAACACACACAGACCTGAGTTTGGGAGAACCTCAAGAGGAAGATTAATTATGTTCTATCTAGCTTTGGGGTTTTGAAATAAGGAATGTTCCTTGAAAATAAGGGAAATCCCTTAAATAGAGACTTCTGGAAACCCTAGAATCAACATGCATTCTCCTCCGCCTTCCTGATAGAGGTAAATGGCAAATGCCATTGCAGCAGCAATTAGTGAGCATTAAACAATGAAGGCTGGCTAAATGCATAGTTTTGAAGTGCACATACTCAAATGTTTAGCTACCCTGCTTAAACCAAGCAAAGAAAAGAAATCTATTTCAGCAGCTTTTCTATACAGAGCAGTGGGGTGGCTTTCACTCCTTATGCATTTGAGAGTCTGATTGTTTTTTCCCTGTGTTTAATTAGCTATTAAAACAATAATTAAATCAGCTGGTGTTTCCCCACAGTAGCCTTACCAATTAACCTCAGTGCTAAACAATGAGCATTAATTTGTCAAATCTTTATAGTTCCTTGAAAACAATCCCTATGAATAGAAAAATGACAGCAGCAAAGCTAGAATATTTTAGAAATTGGAAGAGACTCAACACCATGCTCTGGGCTTTGATTGCGTTGGTCATCACGGAAAAGCAAAAGCAAAGAGAAACCTCAGAAATCCGTTAATTTGTTGAACGTCTGGTGAATCTCAGAGAGGTGAGATCTAACTGGAGTGATGATGCCATCTCCAGCAAGGAAGTGGGAATTGTTTCTTCATTTTTTTTAACATGTGGCAAAGGCAAGGGTAACAGAGAAATAGGCTGGCAAAAGGTCTAGATGGACAGAAGGTTAGATGCTCACACCACAGACCAAGTAAACTTATTGGGGCAGTTCCTGTAATCCCGGTGAACCTTCTTTATATAACCCCTAGGCAACCAATGGAACCTAGGCTGCCTAGCCAATTGGAGCCTAAAGTCAGTGGTGGGCTCTAGCACTGATGCTGTTGATCAGTGCTGCAGACTAGCATGCCAGACACCAGAGTATTAACCTTGAGCCTGGTGAGGCATTATAAAAGGAGAAACCAGTCCATTCCTTTTCTGAGGGTTTGCTTCTATGATAAAGCCACAAACCGTGCATGGTTTCATTACAGATGTTTTAGATAGTGTTAGCAAAGACTCTTCATGGGTATGTAAATTATGCACTGTATTGTCAACTTGTCTATAATTTCATCAGTAACATTTCCATCAAATTTCCTTCTCTTGCTGTTAGTAAAAATAGAATCTGCAATCTGTTTTGTCAGTAGGTGGCACTCTCCATTCACTGTTACTGAACAGGAAAGCTGGTTCACATAAAATGCTGTAGAAACACAAGAGTCCTCTTTGATTTTCTGTAACTCTTAAAATGTTTTCTACCTCCTATTGTTATTATGTAAATAGTGCTTTTAGGGTACTTTACCATGTTTATCTAGTTTCCTCTCACATCATCCCTGTGAGGTAGGTCATTATTATTCCCATTGTACAGATGACTTTTGTGACTTGCCTAAACCCACTGACTAAATTCATGGCTAAGATAGGCTTTGACCCCTGGTCTCAGTCCAACACTGACCTTATTCACTAAGCTACATTGGTTCATTTATCACACTGTCACAGAGCCAGGGAAGTATTCAGAAGAAAGAGAAAAATAAATGTTTCAAAGTGGATGGGAGGAGGAGCTCCCCTCTAGACTTAACTGAATGTGCTCTTGGGCAAGATAATGTGCAGGGACCAATAATCTACAGTCTCCCTTCATTCAAGGCATGGTTGCAAACTTGACACCCAAGAACTTGAAGAGCTCTTTCCAAAACTGGGAAATGAATTGGGAGCCTCAATCAGAGATTATGGAGTTAGGAAGTCCATGGAGTCTAGCAACGTGTTCAAGAAATAACCAGTCAGTGGTTTGGGCAGAGGGGAGAGTCTGTACTGTAGATCACCTTACCAAAATGGTACATTTATTCCTGTATGTTAATAAAAACTCTGTTAAAAGCTAGATTTTGGGAGACTGTGTTGAACTGCTGAGCTGATTCCCCAAGGCAAAGCAACTGTGTGGGGTCCTGATCCTAATAGGACTTATGCCTGACAAGCCTCACCCTACCGTGTTACACCATGGTTGTATGCAAACTCCGCATAGGGTAAGAGAGAGACCCTATCATTTTGGTGGTAGCAGAGAAGTATCTGATTGACTCGAATCACTATTGCTGCCATTTTGGTTAAGGGTGGAGACCATTTTGTGTATGCACAAAACAGTCTGGTGGCCATTTTGCACATGTGCAGTGATTATTTTATTTTATTTTCTCACCCAAGAACTCACTCAAGGACCATCCTGGTTCTCAAACGCATGAGTTTTCTATTGAGAAAAAAATATATATCTTCTCATTTAGCCTAGTGTACACAATTCCCTCAAAGAGCTGACTTGGCTGATGTCACAATGTTTGACTTACCCTCTTTATGTCCCTGGATTAGGCAGAGCCCACAGACGCCTCTTGGGGAAATTAATGACTTAAATTTAGATCAAGCAGAAGGGGCAGCGTTCTCCACCAGACTATGTAGGCAGACTCTGGAATTCACCAGCACAGCAGGTCACACAATCATGCTTCTGTGCATGTTCCTCCGATCAGGTGTGCCTCAGCTAATTCCAGTCTCAGCACACCCAATGTGAGAAGCATGAGCAGAAGTGCACAGTGCCTTTCAGCAATGAAAACTTTTGCGTATGTGCCATAAAGTATCAACCAGAAAGTCCGCTCCCTCCCCTGCCACCACTACACTGCGAGGTGTCCAGGAAACCAAGGCAGGAGTGGGTGGGCAGGCTGGCTGGCCAGCTGTGGGGCATGCTTGGCCCCTCCCCTTGCCTTTAAAATGAAATGAAAAGGGGGTATTCATCTCCTCCACAGGACCACCAAAGTGATGGTGGCGCCGCTCTCATGCTAAAGCCGACAGATTGCAGCATAGAGCCAGTTTGTGAGTCTATGGTGTAGCCATGTGGGCAGCAAAAAAGGGGTTCCTTGCCACTCTCATCGCCTCTGCAAAGTCCTGTCCTGCTGAGTTTTTCTGGGTGGTGAGGGGGCTGGTCGGTCTGGCCTCCTTCTGCCTGGAACCGGAACTTTCTCGTGCCCACTGTGACATGTTTGTGGATTACTTCATGGATAAAATCACTCGGATTCACCACAATTTTGATGCCGCACTGATTACAATAGAAGAACCAGGGTTTATGGAAGCCCCACCTTGTCCGATTTCAATGGATCAGTTCCAGTGAGTGTCGCCCACTGATGCGGAGGATGTCCTTGGGGCTGTAAGGGCCACCTTTTGTGAACTAGACCTTTGCCCATCTAGGCTGGTTAAGGCCAGCTGGGAGACGCTGGGATAGGTACTGGCGGAGGTAATCAATGCCTCCCTTTGGGAGGGTAGGGTGCCAAGCTGCCTCAAAGAGGCTCAAAAATCATTTCTTGACATTGACTCCCTAGCCAGCTAACCTTTTTAGGGAAGGTTATTGAGTGGGTTGTGGCTTAGTAGCTACACGGGCATCTGAACTGTGTCGATTTCCTTGATCCCTCGCAGTCCAGTTTTTGCCCAGGTTATGGCACTGAGGCTGTGCTTGTGGCATTGGCCGATGACCTTCGCTGTGAATTAGATCAGGGTCACTCGACCCTGCTGATTCTATTAGATCTGTCAGCTGCTTTTGATACCATTGACCATGAGATGTTGGTGACCTGCCTGCGGGATAGAGCTGGAGTGGGTGGAATTGTTCTTGAATGGTTCTGCTCTTTCCTGACTGGGAGAACCCAAAAAGTGGTGCTCTGTGAGTATTATTCATCTTCCAAGACCTCTCGTGTGGAGTCCTGCAGGTTTCCATTCTGTCCCCTCTCCTGTTCAACATGTATATGCAGCCACTCAGTGAGGTCGTGAGATGGTTTGATGTTCAGTGTCATCAGTATGCTGATGACATCCAACTCTACCTTTCTTTTTCATCTGACCCAGGCCCCACAGTCTCGGTGCTTACCCGGTGTTTGGCAGCTGAGGGGGACTGGATGAGGGTGAGCCGAAAGAAACTGAATCCCAACAAGATGGAGGTGATGTTTGTGGGTTAGGTGGTGGGTGTGGCATCCCCCATCATTGATGGGGTTTGATCTCCACTGGTTCCCCAGGGTTGTGGCCTGGGGGTGCTCCTCTGTTTGCAGTTCCGCCATCCAGGTTGGGGGTGTGGAGCACCTTCCGCCAGTTACATCTGGTGCAGTGACTTCGGCCGTATGTCTCAAGCTTGGACCTGGCCACTCTCATCCATGCTTTCATCACCTTACGACTGGACTATAGTAACGCGCTCTATATGCCATGGGCATGAGGGGGTGGCCAATAAATGTAAATAAATAAATAAATATGGGGCTACCCTTGGTGACAGTTCGGAGACTGCAGCTGGTGCAGAATGCGGCAGCCCGCCTCCTTACAGGGAAATGTTGCTTGGAGCACATTACACCAGTGCTTCACTCTCTGCACTGGCTGCCTGTAGTCTTCCAGGCCTGATTCAAGGTTTTGGTGTTGACCTATAAAGTCCTAAATGGCCGGGTCCCCATGGACCACCTCACTCCCCAGGCCCTGGACCAGCCCTTGTGGTCCACCAGAAGTGCCCTACTCGAGGTCCCCCATGTATATTGGGGACCACAATGGGTAGGGCATTCTCAGTGGCAGTGCCATGACTATGGAATGCCCTCCTGGCAGAGGCCAAGATGACCCTGACTGTCTCCTCCTTTAGGAAGTACTGTAGGACCTGAGTCACTGGAGGGGACTGAGCTTGTAAGGAGATCCTACTAATTTGGGGATAAACCACCAGGAAAACAGCAGGGTGGAAGGAGGTTCCCCCCAGGAGTCAGCTGCCAGTGGAACTCCCCCAGTAAGAGCTAGGTGCACAGGGATGCTGTGTGAGAGAAAGAGGTCTCCTGGGAACCCCTAGCTGGAATGGGCCAACACCTGGCCCTGCAGAATAACAGACTAGGTGAGAGCTGCTGGCTGAGCCCTGTGAGTTGGGGTTGTAGTAACCAGCAGGAGAGCTCAAGAAGGGTAGCTATGTGCAGCCCTGGGGTACGTTGGAGGGACTGTCCAAAGGCATGCATAGTCCCCCAAAGTAATGGAGGCCATGGTAGGGCCTGCCTTACCACAGGGTAAACCAGGGCAACCGCCCCAGGCCCCCACTGTTCAGTGTATTCTCAACTTCTGGAGGCTCTACAGTGGCCCCCATTTTCACCAGGGCAGGGTGCAGGGTAGAGCTGCAACCGGGTATCCAGCTAGCCGGGGTGTCCAAATCACCCCGATCATGTTCTGGCACCAACTGGTACCTGAATGTGACCTGATGGGCTACCCGACTCCCCAGACCATGGGCTGACTCACCTCACCAGCCAGGCTGCTGTTCCTCTGCTCTGGACTCCTGGCAGCTCCTTGTTTCTTCCCGGCCTGTGTGCCACTCAGCTGAGCGTGTGGTCCCCTGATATGGGTCCCCCTTGGAACAGGGAACCCATTAGCAGAGCATGCACAGATGGAAAGAGGTCTCCTCACTCCCCCCCCCTTAGAAAAAGTGAAACGGGGAAGTTCCCCACTCAGCTGAGCAGTGTGTGGGCCAGGGAGAAGCAGGGAGCAACCAAGAGTCCACAGGAGCAGCGGGACGGCCAGTGAAGTGAGTCAGCCCAGAGCCCAGGTAGCCACGGGTGCTGGGATTGGTATCTTGGGGTGTCCTGAGCTTCCTGGGATGCCCCACTAATACCCGCATTTTGGGGCACAAGGTACCCGATGGGGGGGCCAGGTACCCCACTAAGTGACTGCTGGGGTTGCCTCAAAATGTGAGTGTTACCTATGAGCTAACGTTCTCCCCAATGCAGCTGTAGTGCGAGACCCCTACTCCCTCTCAGCAGTACCCCAAACATGATTCCCTGTAGGGCCCTGCAAAAAGTGCCCAAAGGGGACAGAGCCATGAGAGAGGGGAAGGTGCCACCAGGAACCCTGTATTTTATCTTTGCCCCGGGAAACACAAATGTTAAGACTGATCCTAGACCAAGGTGAACGAGTGAGAATCAGAGCGACAGAAGGAGGGTAGGGACTCCAGAGAGGGAGACTGTCCAGGGTGAAGGTCTCTGATGGAAGGAGACACCCAGCAAGCAATTAACCTTGGGCACCGTGATGGCACCGAAAGGAACCATTCTGGAAGGGATATACTGGAGGGGTCCGTGTACCATGTCTGTGGAAGCCAATAACCCCAGAGCCAAGGCTCATTCCTATTTTGTGAGGTGCTATCGTGTTTTGTGTTCTGTTTGGCTACAGTCTTCAAACCACTTACTCCAGGGTAGGTCAATTGAAGCCAATGAGGCTTTAATAAGAATATTTCAGAGTAAGTGCTTTTGAGTTTTCCAGAAAGCCTAAGAATAGACCTGAAATTAGTAGTGAATTACTCATGAGAAATGCCCAAATATAGCAGTATTATTATCTCTTGTATTTTATTCTCTATCCCTTTCTCAATGATTCCTAACATCCGTTTGCCCTTTTTGTCCGCTGCTGCTCATTGAGCTGACGTTTTCAGTGAACTGTCCACAATGACTCCAAGATCCTTTTCCTGAGTCATAACACCTAATTTAGAACTCAGCTTCGTGTATATATGATTAGGACTACCCCCTCCCCCCAATGTGCATCACTTTGCAGTTGTCAACACTGAATTTTGCCTGCCATTTTATTGGCTTGTCATCCAGTCATGTAAAATCCTTCTAGAACGTCTCACAATTCCTTGGTTTGAACTGTCTTAAATAACTTTTAACCATCTGTAAATTTGGTCACCTCACTCCTTACCCTCTTTTCCAGATCATTAATGAATATATTAAACAACACTGGTTCCAGTACAGACCCCTGAGTCACCTCACTGTTTACTGTTTTCTTTCCATTGCGAAAACTGACCATTTAATCCAAGTTTCCTATCCTTACTGATCCATGACAGGACACTGTTTCTTATCCCATGACTTTAGTTTTTTCAAGAGTCTCTCTTGAGGGACCTTGTGAAAAGCTTTTTGAGAATCCAGATACACTGTATCAGTCAGATCACCCTTATCCACGTTTGTTGACACTCTCAAGAAATGTCAATGATTTCATGACTTCCTTTACAAAAACCATGTTGGCTCTTCCCCATGATGTCATGGTTGTCAATATGCCTAATAATTCTATTCTTTACTGTGGTTTCCAGGGTCACCTCTGGAGCCCTTTTTAAAAATTGACATTACATTCACTATCCTCCAATCCTCAAGTACAGGGGCAGATTTTAGCAACAGGTTAGATATTACCAAAATATGTTCTGTAATTTCTGAGTTCCTTCAGAATTCTTGGGTGAATACCATCTGGTCCTGGTGACTTGTTACTGCTTAATTTATCAATCTGCTCTAAAACGTCTTCTAGTGTAAGGTTCATCACCTACATTGATTATCACCCTGAGTAAGTAGGGACTCAAAATGTGTAACAATAGGAGCAGTTGGCGGGAAGTGATAGCCACTTGTGTAGCCAAAAATATCCCACAGGCTTGCATGGATTACTACTTATCATTTCTATAGCACAACTAGGTGTATGCAACACTTTACAGTCACAAATTTTCAGAGACAGATCCCTGCCCAGTGGGCTTACAATCTAAGATTGACACAGGTGAGGGGAATACAGACACACACATATTTTCATTTTACAGATGGGGAACTGAGGTTGTGACTTGTCCAAGGCCACCCACTGAGTTCATGACTGGGGCAGGGTTCAAACCCTGACTTCCCAGGTCCAAGTCCAACACCTTGTCCACTACATTACACTGGCTCACACAATACAGTAGTGTACACATTAATGTGTGAACAGTACACATACCCCATGGAAACCAGGCTTCACTAGCTCAGATGCTTGCTGCATGAAACTGCTTGTAAAATTTAAATTTGGAATGTGGATTATGTGTGAAAGGAAAGGGAATGTAGGACAGCCTAGGAGAGAAAGGGGCTGGAGCAGAGGCAGGGGATTTCCACTCCTAAGTTAACTGGTGCATTTCCAATCTTTTTAGGTGTTTGAAACTGGAAAGGGAGGGAGAGAAAGTAGCCTTCGCTAATGTTAACTGTATGAATTCTACAGAGAATAAATGCATTAAAAATCATGACTCTTTTTGTACTTGAAAAGCACTTCACGCATGATGGTAGTAGCTGAATAAATACTAATAATCCAGGGAAAATGGGAGTTCTTAAACAGGATAATTCCCTTGAGCCATGCACTCTCAAGTGTCCTGCCTCTTACAAGGGCTAATACCTGATATTTCAGAGAAAGGAAAAATCCAGTTGTGCTCAGCCATTTAGGCCAAGCTCCATATGAAGGAAAAATGCCCAGGGGCTTCTTACTCCTTGGTGCATGAGAAGTGTTTACGTTCTTATCGTACTTTTAGCCTGCATAGCTGCAAATGTTACTAATGATCAGACCATTATTCAACACTTTTAAATGTTAAATTAAAACAGATTCAGTTGGCTAGCTGCAGCGTTTTCACTCACCCATGTCATCTGAAGCTCTCTCCCTCAGGCTTCCAGGAATTGTGTGTTTTCAAGAACATGGTTCGATATTTGGGTTTTTAATTTATTCTGAGGCTTTGAAAAATTGCTTTGTTGTTGGTTTTACTGTAAAAGTCCTATGGGAGGATATTTGCTTGATCCCTATAAACAGCTTAGCATAAAGATAGGAAATAAGTGAAGTGATAAATGAATGCAGAAATGAAAATATCATTCTTCAACTGAGCTGAAAATAAATCTAGGAAAAGACAATAACTATCCTTGCATTATCTTGCCTGTCTTTCACATGATACACTTAGTAACATTCTGGTTGCTGACTTGATGTGGCAGGTTATTGTGGGGGGAGACCTCGCAGGATCAGATCCCTGGGTAACCAGCACGTGACCACTAGTCACCTAGGGGTCAAATAGGGGGTAAATCGGCAGTGCAAACACAATTAGGCCAGTTGTAAATGATCTGGTTAGGGGGCTGGAAGGGACAGGTAAAGGCATAGGGCTGCAGTTCCCAGTCAGAAGGGAGTATCCCAAGATTAGAGGAGGGTTCCACTCATGGTCAGTTCCAGGGTGGAGAGCTCCCTAGGAGAGGAATTTAGACGTGCATTTAAATTGCACATCCGCGACTGCGGTATCGTGCAATTTAAAGCACCGCGCACTTCCGGGTTGGTGTGAATGCACCGACCGCGCGCATTTCAGTCTAACACGAACTGTTGGAGTGCGGTTTTGAAAGCTGCTCCGAGCAGCTTTTAAAACCGCACTCCAACAGTTCACGTTAGGCTGAATTGGTGCATTCACACCAACCCAGAAGTGTGCGGTGCTTTAAATCGCACAATGCCGCCCCTGCGGCTGTGCGATTTAAACACACATCTGAATTAGATACCAGGCTCAGGGAATGCTGCAAATAGGCAGGGAACCCTGTTATGGAAGGGGTAGAAAGAAGTCCTGTAGGGGAGACAGGCAATGCTCCTGGTGGCCTACCCCAGGGTTTAGGGCTTGGGGTAGGTCACTGGAAGGCACTGACGGGTGAAGAAGTCAAAGACTCAGACCGCTTTTAGACATTTTAAAAGAATACATGACCGGCTTTAACGTGCAAAATGTCGCGTCTAAACCCCGCCTGCAGGATTTGTACACGCGGCGTGATTTTACGCCGTGTGTGCGCTGCACACGTCTAAAAGCAGCCCCAGTGCCTCAATGACTTTAGGCTATTCCTCTATAATAGGGACACTGAACTGTGCCTCTTAGATGGAGACCTGTGGGGACACCACCACTGAGAAATTTCCCAAAGTAGCAGGATCATTGGCAGTGAGCTCAGGAACACTAGACGTATTGGCCTAGGACAAGGGATGAACAGCTATTGCGGACTGAGGAGGCAGCGAAACGTGATTGTAGAGTCCCAGTCCTGCAAATACTCAGCACTAGGCTGGACTGTCTCTGATACACTTGGATGAAGAGGACAAGAAGAGAAAGAAGGGGGAAGAAGCAGATATTCTAGGTGTATCACATTACAGTAATGTAATAGCTGTCCTTAATAAACTTAAGAAATGTTGCAGTCAGTTGATACATACTACCATACATCAAGTGAAGTTTATGGGCAGCTTTGTTCACACGTCTGTAGTTTCCTTGTTTTAATCCTCTTTGCTTTAGGCAAATTATTGTTTTTCAACAGAGGCAGAAGGGGCTACCTCTTGACAGAGGGGATGAGTTCCCATGACCCTGGCTCCCCTTTGGCTGTAGGCCTTAATAGAAGTTGATGTTACATGACGTAAAACATTAATGTCACGGCCACAGAGATAGCTTTATCATCCCATTGATGTCTATTGGAAATTATGGGTTTCATTAGTATTTAATAACAACCACAACGTTTTAAAACTAGTTATGAAAAACTACTCAAGAGTTTCAGAAAATGTAAGGAAAAGTTATTTGTCATCCAGCCAATCCCTGCAAGGCGATCCACGTAAGGAGACATTCTGAAAATTCTTTGATGGAAGAGGTAGATGGGAAATTATTCTCACCCTCCCTTCCCCTTTGCAAAAATTTCCAATGAAAATAAAACATCTATATTTTCCAGGTTTTGATGGCTTAAACTAGGGGAGGTGTCATTTTTTTGTTTTTGCATTTTTTCCCCCCAAGAACCCAATTTTATTTTATTTTTTAAACTGGCATTTTCCTTTTGGTCAAATTCCTGTTGGTTGAAAAAAGAAAAAAAGGGCTTTCCACTGAAAAGACTTTCACAGAAATTTTTCAACCCAGGCTGTGAGAGAAAAGGAGGGAACAAATAAAGGCTAAGACTGCACCAAATATGAAAAAAATTATTTGCAAATATTCGCTGAGTATCAGAGGACCAGTCCCAAGTTCTCAGGCCAGTCTGAGGACCCTCTGTGAATAGTTAGGAATTCTGAGGGTGGTGGTCTAGGAGGGAGCCAGAGGGAGGCTGGAGGGAGAGAATGGGCCAGGGCAGAGGGGATGGGGGCCTAGAGGGGACTGAGGGGTAGAGTACTCACCCTCCAGAGGGGTTCCAGCAACACGTGGCTTCCGCCGAGCTGGATACGTTTTTTAAAACGGGGGGGGGGAGCTGGGCATGCTCAGAACGGCCAAATGGCCCCTTCTGAGCATGCTCAGACCTTTCCAAGATGGTGTTTGCAGCGTGCTGACTCTACCAGAGCCATCTTGGAAAGGTCTGAGCATGCTCAGAAAGGGCCATTTGGTTCTGAGTATGTTCAGCTTTTTTTTTCCCTTTCTTATTTTAAACTTACCTGGTCCGGAGGAAGCCACGTGTCACCAGAGCCCCTCCAGAGGGTGAGTACTCTACCCTCAGCACCCGTTAGACCCCCACCCCCTTAAGCACCCCACCCCTGAGCCCCCACTAGACTCTTACCCTCTTCCCTAGTCCCCACTGGCCTATTATTTCACTGGCCAGTGGGGGCAAGGGAAGGGGAAGCAGGGGCCTAGCACCAGTCTCCAGCCCCCTTTCCTGCACTTGGCCAAGGATTTTCCGAGTTCTGAAGTTTCGGGGGCCATTCCTTGAAACTTTGGAATTTGGAAAATTGAGTCAAGTACCTCAGTGTTTTCTGAGGAAAACTGAGCATCGAGTTTCAGCACTAATAAACATCCACAATTTTACATTGTCTTTAAAAGAAAAAAGCAACAAAAAATAAAAGATATACATAGCTAAGCAAAATGCGGTGCAAAATGTTCCCTCCTCTCCTCCCATTCAACTGTCCTGGAAATTAACCTTGACAAAAACATCTTTATTTCAAACTAGTATTCCTTTTCCTGAAGAAAACATTTATAATTTAATTCACAGTTTATTTTGATAATGGAACAAGACTCTTGCTTTTATACACAGATTTCTATATTTCATCCCTAGAAGTAGTAATTAAGCTGTCATTCAATATGTGGTGAAGCAAAAGAGAAAATAAACAGCAGTATATCTCCTAGGATGGTACACAAGTACTTTGACCAGAAAACCTAAGATTGTACACAGCAGGGCTCTAAAAAGCTGAACAGCATAATACTCCACTCATTGCTGTCTGTGATCAGTTACAGAGTGGAACAAATCTTAAGATTTATGATAGTAGCAGGTACTGAAGTGACAGTCTGTGTGATTCTCTATCTTGAAGTTGGTCTTCAGAGTAACCTTTAAAACACACAAGATTGCAATTAATTACACTGTAGAAACAAAATTCCAGATGCAAAGAGTATTTAAAAGTCTTTATTTTCCAAGTTAAGTCTTATACTAAAATCTCTGGGGATGTATGAACCAAACTGGGCCTTGAACTGGCCATCTCTGTTTTAGAGTTTTAAAAATACAAGGTTTTCACAAGACACTGGTGGCTTTTGCAGGGCAGGCTTGTGGTGCAGAGTGGGGTCAGGGCCCTGGGTGGGAAGTGGGGCCAGGCAAACCCGCTCCCCCCCCCCCTTGCAGGTCTGTCAAATAATGTCCAAAGACTAGTTGTGTGCATGTTGAGAGGAGTTGTTTAAATCAGAAGTGGGGGGGGGGACAGTTCCTTGTCTGATGCAAATTAATGCAGCTCCATTGAAGTCAATAGAGCTGCACCAAATTACAGCAGATAAGGATCTGGCCAACAGGACTCCTCTTACATTTATTGTTTTAATTTCTTTAACAGAAAATGGCTGCTCAGAACATATGTGTCTAGGATTCTTCTATCACAGGCACTTTAGTGCACTTCACAGAGGGAATGTGCACTTCACAGGCACTTCACAGAGGGAACGTGCTCCTCTCCCAGAATCGGGTTTTGGTAGAGTTCCATCTTAATAGAGCATCTTAAAACACATTTCCCGAGGCCTCCTCCATGTCCTTACCCTTGTGAAGTCCTTTGCTACACAGCATGTTGCCTCTGATGTGATGTTCTTTGGGACCAGCATTGTCTTCTTTGACCTCATGGGAGTGGGATAAGCCCTTGAGAAGCAGCATCCTGTGCACTGGAAAATGGGAGCTCCTAAGTGTGAGAGGCGACTGTGCAGCCTCAGCTTGCATTCTGTACAGCCTATCAGAGACACAGACACAACAATAAAACACTACTGGATGTTGGCACAATAATAAAACCGCTCAAATGGGTCACAGATATGGAGTTTTGCTTCTATTTATGCCATTGGGGTGGGGGGTGGAGGGAGAGAAAACACATCTTGGGTTTTATTGTTGGGTGTACCTGAACATGCCCTAAAAAGAATAGATAGAAATATTGTCCCAGTTCTGGAACTCTGTGGGATGTCTCCTGTTTGCCCAAGTACAACAGCGGCAAGACCCCAAACATTTCTTGCTTCCCTTCTAATTTTGGACAACGTGTGTACATTCTTTGGCTGCATGTTCACACATATAGTGGGTGTGCTTAAAAATGTACTGGCAATCTTAGATAACAGAATCAGCATGTGCAGTAGTGCTTGGAAAATGCACTGTTTAAAACCTGTTGAAATGTCTAAGGCAGAGGGGTTCAGGAACATGTTTAATTTTATCGGTCGCTGGCAAAATGTTTCAGAAGTGGTTAGTGATTTTTGCGTCTTGAGTTTTGGGAGCCCATTAGAATGCAACACAAGAAAAGAACCTGAATTTGGGTAAGTGCTCAACGTGTTCTAAAACCCAAGGCCTTTTGAATAGTCTCGGCACCCAAAACTTGAGATGTTCAAAATCACAAGTCAAGGAAGCATATACCAAAAGTTAATTATATGCATAAGTACTTAGTTGGTTCCTCATTTGGGATGATCACTCTTGTTAATTATGAGAAATGTGGCCAATCCACATTTGAGACCAATGGAGCTTAGGCCTGGCCTCAAGCTTTTGAAAAGGCTGCAGTGCAAGGCTCCACTGATTGTGCAAAGCCTTGGCAAAGCTGGCAGTAAAGGAGATGCAAGTCCCTGTATGTGAATTGAAGTTGGACTGCTCCTAGACAACATTCCTGCACTTCCAGGGACTTTTTGATGAGTCAGGCACCTTATTCATTGTGGTAGTGAAGAATCCCTTCTGCCCTATATAGCAAAAGTGCTGATACCAAATGATCAAGTATTCTTTATATAAACCTTATGTTTCACAGAGAAAATATTTTTGAAAGAATTGTAGGGAATTTATTACTGGGTCTAATCTTTGAGACCATCCAGTTGTAAAGCCCTGGGCCTAAATCGCCACAAGAACAGCTATGTAGCACCCAGAAGAAGAGGGGGGAAATATGAAAATTAGCTAGTACAACCTTTTTATCAAGAGTCACAACTTTAAAATTAAGTGTCCTGGGAACTCCTGGGTAAGAAACATGTGCTGTGTGTGTTCTGTTGGGAAACAGTGGCTCTCTCCTTTCTAACAACGTAAAAGCTGCTGCTTTGTGGTATTATGCTCACACCACTAAGCATCCTTGTCCCTTTGGTTGTCCTTCTAGAACTACCTTCTCCTCCGCATAGTGGAATTAACTTTTTTAGATTCCCTTCCCAATGGTACCAAGGAATGTTCCCAGCACAAGCTTGCTTATTCTATTATTATTTACTATTTATATAGTACACTACTTTACAACCCATATCCAGTTCATCCTTGTAAGAACCCTGTGAAGTAGGTCATTATTATTTGAACAACTGATAATGACTTGCCCAAGTCCACCCAGTGTCAGGCCCCGTGGCCTCCCCACCGGGAGGGTGCAGGCATCCCCCCAGAGACCACAGATGCGGGTCCGCTCAATGAAACGGCAGCGGGGGCTGCACCACCGCCGCCTCTGGTTGCTGAGGCAACTGGAACTGCTGTTGGTGGCATTGCACCGCTCCCAGTGACACCACGGGGGGTGAAGCCATGCCCGGAGCCGCCACAGCACTCCACGCGCCTCCAAGCATGCCAGGGGGGAGTGGTTCAGACTACATAAACCAGTGCCGGGTGTTCCCTGGCGCCAGTAATCAGAGCAAGAGACTGGCCCCAACGCTAAGTATTTGGTTCTTGTATCTTGTGGGTTATTGCATGGATAGTGGGTGGTGCTTGTGTGGACTTAGGATTGGTGTGGGGCTGTTTGGATTCCAACTGTTCTTCCCTTAGTGTGTGTCGTGACAGCGTGTGGTGTGAGTGAGAGAGTGAGTGCTGGAGTGTGAGTTCCATTCCTTCCCCCCCACTGGGTTTCCTTCCCCAATCCCCAGTGCGTGCAGCCCTTACCTCCCTTGCTGCCCTGGGTCCTTGCCCCCATCCCCTAACTACTCTCCGCACTGCCAGCCTTCCCCGTTCCCTCCTTCCTAGTGTGAGTGCGTTGCGTGGATCGGTGGCGGGCCAGACCCGCTTGGGCTCGATCTTGGGCTCTGTGCCCTATGATGCTAGGGGCCCCATCTTGGTGAGACATATTGGGCCACATTACTATCTTGATGGGCTATTTTCCCCGACACCGTCGGGGCAGGGCACTGGTGAGACTGCAGTGCGCGTGAGTGAGTGCGTGGATCTTGGTCCCCGTTACCCCCTCCCGCTGACACCTAGTGAGTTCATGGGTAATATAATATGGGGTTTGAAACTTGGTCTCACAGGTCCAAGTCCAGCATCTTATCCACTAGACTACACTTGCTCACTGGTTCTAGACTTCCTCCTCCCTAGTAGCCTGCAATAGACTACCAGAGACTGACATCCAATAGTGATGAGTAGGCCATCCTTAAAGGAGCTGCCCACTGCTCCATCACAGACCTCTTCTCCTCTCTTCCCCAGTCTTTTACCATTGGCCCACTCAAGGTTTGTGTTTCTGTGCAGGTGATCCAGCTGAGGTTTGAGCAACTCTCCACCTGGTAACAGGGCATCTGGATCTTCCACCAGGAAGGCAGGCAGTCTTGTCCATAATATGTGGCCCTAGGAGTGCAGTCCCTGAAATAGGAGTCTTGCACAAAATAGCTTGGTTGCCCACAATTAAAGCAGGCTACAGGGCCTGAATTCCCCCAACACTGCAGGCTTGGTTTTCAGGGGTACCTTTCCTGCATTTTCTTATTTATGGGCTGCCAGTATCCATCCTGACTCGGTATGCTTCATTGACTTTGACAGCAAACTTTGTGAGACCTTATGATACCACTCTTAAGGCCCTCATAGCCTACTCATTCACCACTATATGGGATCCTTGCACCCAGAACTAGACAAAGCTTCAACCATTTCAATTGTGGTATTAAGGATTTCTGAATAGACCCTCTATACCCACACTTGGGCTGTTGGTGGGAGAATTTGTAGGAATTGCTCAAGTACAATCCACTCAAACATCTGTTCTAAGGAATTATTCATGGGCACAACCAATGCCAATCCAAATTATTCAGCCGTTACATCGCTGCCCATAGTTGGATACTCACAGGGAAGGACTTCTGACTAAAGCAAACTTGGCACCCATGCAGGTTTAGTCCCTGCTGACTTATTTTATTTATTTATTTATTTATTTAGTCAGATTTCTATGCCGCCCCCTCCTGCCTATGCATCTCAAGGCGGCTAAAAACCTTATAAAAAACAAATATCATAAAAAACCAAAAACATTAAGATAACCCAAACAGAAACCCCAACCCTAACCCAACCCACCCATCTCCCCCAGCAAAGGCCCAGCAGAACAGCCAGGTCTTACACTGTCTATGAAAAGAGGGGAAGTCTAAGGCCAGGTGGACCTCCAACAGGAGGGAGTTCCACAGCTGCGGAGTGGCCACTGAGAATGCCCTCCTCATGGTCGAAACCTGGGGGACCTCAAGGAGGGCACCCTCAGCTGACCATAGAGGTCGATCCAGAATCCAGAGGGTGAGGCGATCCTGCAGATAGGTGGGGCCCAGGCTGTTCAGGGCTTTAAAGATCAAAACCAACACCTTGAATTAGGCCTGGAAGACTATCAGCAACCAGTACAGGAAGCGGAGCACCAGAGTAATGTTCTCGCAATGACTCATCCCCCTAAGGAGATGTGCCACCGCATTCTGCACCAACTGCAGTCTCCAGACCGTCACCAGGGGTAGCCCCAGGTAGAGTGCATTAAAGTAGTCCAATCTCGAGGTAATAAAAATATGGATGATTGTGGCAAGGTTCGAGTCTGAGACATATGGCTTAAGCCATCGTACCAGATGTAGTTGTCAAAATGCACCCTTCACCACAGCTGCCACCTGAACATCCAGGTGGAGTTGTGGGTCTAGGAGCACCCCCACACTACAGATCTGAGATATCAGGGGAGGACAGACCCCATCAGTGATGGGGGCCATCACTCCCCCGACTTTTCCCACAACCATCATCTCCATCTTGTTGGGATTCAACTTCAGGCAGCTTACCCTCATCCAGTCCCCCACAGCTGACAGACACCAGGTAAGCACCGAGACTGCCAGGCCTAGGTCTGATGAAAAGGAGAAATGCGGTTGGGTGTCATCAGCATATTGATGACACCTTACACCAAATCCTCTGATGACTTCCTCCAAAAGCTGCATATACATGTTGAATAAGAGAGGGGATAAGATGGAACTTTGCGGGACTCCACATGTGAGACTACAAGGAGAGGATGAACAATGACCCAGCACCACATGTTGAGTTCTCCCGACCAGAAAAGAACGGCACCATTGAAGAACAGTCCCGTCCACTCCTGCTCAGTCCCACAACTGAGTCACCAGCAACTCATGATCAATGGTATCAAATGCAGCCAAGAGATCTAATAGGATCAACAGGGTCAAACGACCCTGGTCCAGCTCTCAGGAGAGGTCATCAACTAAGGCCACAAGCACAGTCTCAGTGCCATAACCCGGACGAAAGCCCGACTTCGAGGGGTCTAGGAAACTGATTCAATCCAGATGCTCCTGAAGCTGATGAGTCACCACTGTCCCTAAAAAGGGAAGGTTAGAGATCGGTCGACAGGTAGCCTGGGTGTCAATGTCCAATGATGGTTTTTTGAACAGAGGCCGCACCACCGCCTCCTTAAGGCAGTCCAGCACTCTGCCCTTCCTAAGAGTCGTGTTGACTATCCCGGCCAGCAACGGCCCCAACAACTCCCAGCTGACCTCTGAATTGCCTCCTTCAAGGACTTGTAGTCAGTCACACGATTGTCCAGCAGAGTCTTACAAACTGCTTGGGCCTTGCAGGGCCAAAAGGAAGCCAGGTGTGTGGCGACTATGTCCTAGGGTCACCCAACGCCAGTGGCAACTCACTCCATTTTATTAAAAATCAAGGTCTTCATCTGAACCCAATTAGGACAGTCCCACCTTTCCTGACTCCAATTAATGGGACCTTCCTTAACCCAAGACCCTGGCTGTTTGCATTATTGCTCCTGCATCTGTCTGATGGGCCTTGTGGCTCATGGCCATGGTCTGCTGCTCTTCCTGGTGAAGCAGAAGAATCCTCAGGACAACTTGTGTCTGATTTGCGACACACAATCTCTTCCATCTGAAGTGTACAAAAATAAAACCCCACTTTCTCCAAGAATGCTGAAATTAGCACAGTAGGCTCCATAATTCAGGGAAGTATTGCTCACTTTCGCCACCATTTGTGGCAATTACACTCGTGCCACCTTACCCCTTTGGTTGCCCTCCTGAAGCTACCTCCTCTGTCCCTTGGCAGAATTAGCTCCCTTTTTGAGTGAAGCAACTTTTCTTAGCCTAAGGTACCAAGGACAGCTCCAAGCACAAGCCTGCTTGTTCTAGGCTTCCTTCACCCTAAGCAGCCTGCAGGCTGCTGAATCTGCCAGGGTTCCTGGGCCTGCCAGAAGATTCAGTCTGCCAGGGTTCCTGGGCCTACTACTCTTAGAGTTTCCAAAGGGGACAGGCCAATAGGGATGGGCAGGCCATCCTTGCAGGTATGCCTGCTCCATAAGGTTGCCATACCTCCCCCTTAATCCAGGACACTTATTTAAAAGACCTGGTGGAAGGCTGCACTGGAACCAATGCAGCCCTGCACTATGTCTTTTCATAAGCATCCTGAATTGAGGTGGGTGTGGGGTATAGCAACCCTACTTCTCCATCACACAATCATATAGGAATTAACAACATTGCCTGCCAAACACTTGAGGGACAGTGTCACTTTGAAGGAACTCTAATAGTGGCAAGGTAACATTTATTATTATTATTATTATTATTATTATTATTATTATTATTATTGTTATTAATATTATTTTTATAATTAGCATTTATATAGCACCAGCAATGAACCTGGTGCTTTACAAAGAATAAGATAGACACGGTTCCTGCCCGGGGGCTTACAATCTAAAGACAGGGGGAGGGAAGACAGGGAAGGGGGAACAGAAGGAGAGACAAGGGATGCGACATTCATGAGGATGCGGGAATTCAGGTACACGGTCTTGGCTTGATTGCAGTAAATTGGGAGTTTACAGATAGCAGGTGGGGGATAATCCTGGGTGGGAATGGTTAGCAGGAGTTAGGGAAGGCAGAGTGGAAGAGGTGGGTTTTGAGGAGGGACTTGAAGGTGTGGAGGATGGGAGCCAGGCGGATGAAGACAGAGAGGGAGTTCCAGGCGTGCAGGGCAGCAAGGGAGAAGGAATGAAGGTGGCTGTGGGAGCAGGGGAGGCGTGGGAGTGTGAGGGAGGGGATGGAGGAGGAGCGGAGGGCTGAGCAGGAGTTCAGAGAGAGATCAAGGCAGAGAGGTGGGGGGAGCAAGGTTGTGAAGGGCTTTGTAGGTGAATACAAGGAGCTTGTGCAGAATGCAGGAAGAGGGAGCCAGTGGACAGAGGAGAGGAGAGGCTGCACGTGGTCAGAGCGACGGGCTAGGTGGATGATCCTGGAAGCAGAGTTTTGAACAGAGATAAGGGAAGAAAGGTGAGAGCAGGGAAAGCCAGCAAGGAGGAGGTTACAATAGTTGAGGCGTGAGATGACTAGGGTGTGGATGAGAGTTTTGGCAGAGGAGACAGACAGAAAAGGGCAGATCTTAGCAATGTTGTGGAGAGAGAAGCGGCAGGATTTGACCACGGACTCAATGTAGG
>QEPC01010860.1:223845-237361 GCA_003113815.1 Sphenodon punctatus
ATAGCACCTGCAGTGTGCCTGGTGCTGAACAGTTGTGATCAGATATAGGTTCTTGCCCTGAGGACAAGGGAAGGGGGCAACAAGGGAAGGAGTACAAAAGGAGGGGCAGGGATACATTCAAGAAGCTGAGAAGTTGCAGGTGTACATGCCTACCTTAGTTACACGATCCAAACACACAAACCACAGTATCCCAATCCAACCCCAATTCCCTCTCAGTCACCCTTATGCTGTTGCTGCTTGGCTGTTCCCCATCTGCTCTTTCTCAGAAGTGGCTTGTCGCACTCCCCCTATTTATGTGCCCCGCCAGCTTCCAGAGGCAGGGTAGGCGGGGAGGGGAGACCCCCTTTTTCTCCGGGAGAAGCCTTTGGGAAAACAGGATGGGTCACCTGAGCTCCTGTTAAGGCTCTCCCCGCAGGCCAAGGCCTGGATCCTACCCACCACCCTTTGTGTCCTGAGGCCCCCCGGCAATTGTCCTTGCACCCCCGTGGTCTTTTCCAATCCCCCTCTTCTTTTCCCCTAGAGTCCAGCTCCCCGAGAACTTCAGGCTACTCCGAGCCCTGCCTAGAGCTCCTCCCCCCAGTCAGGCACGCAGTGGTACTTCTCTGCTGTCGTGCTCCCATTCCTTCCGCTCCGTGGTCAGGCCGCCCCCGTTCCTTTGCTTCCACCTACTTTTCAAAGGGGCTCTGCCCACCACGCCCCCGCCGGGCTCATCCTTCCTTGGGCATGGCCCCGCCCCCGTGCGTCGCTTCCTCCTCCCCCTGCTGCCAGCGCCACAGCCAGTTGCTGTCTTCCTTGTCCCGTCTCTGCCTCCCAGGTAAGTTGCCCAGGGGAAGTGCCGCCCGCTTCCTCCTCTCTGCCACACACACACCCCTTTAAGAGGTCCCCTGGAGGGGGACCATATGGGGGGGCCATCTCGCCCTGTCGAGAGAAGAAGTCGGCATTACGATGTAGTCGCCCTGCCCTATGGGAAACAGAAAAATGGTACGGTTGTAATGCTAAATACCAGCGCATAAGGTGAGCGTTATTGTCCTTCATAGAGGATAGCCACTGTAGGGGGGCATGGTCGGTCACTAGGGTAAAGGAGGCACCTGCCAAATAATACCGTAAAGCCCCTACGGCCCAGCGAATGGCCAGGGCCTCTTTCTCTATAGTTGCATATGCCCATTCCCTCTGGTCCAACTTCCGGCTGAGGTAGGCAATCGGGTGTTCTTCCCCCTCAATTACTTGTGACAGGACCACTCCGAGTCCGACGTCAGAGGCATTGGTCTGCAGGACAAAGGGCTTTTTAAAGTCAGGGGCGTACAGAACGGGAGCTTCGCATAGCCTCTTCTTGAGGTCCATGAGGCCTCATCTAAGGCAGGGATCCAGTTCACTTCTTTCGGTTGCTTTTTTCCTGTTACATCCGTAAGGGGTGTGGCCAGGGTTGCAAAGTGAGGTACATGTTGTTGGTAATACCCTGCCAGCCCCATGAACTGTTGTACTTGTCTTTTTGTGGTGGGGGGAGGCCAGTCTTGGAGGGCCTGTACCTTCTCACACACGGGTCGAATTTGTCCCTTTCCCACGTGGTATCCTAGATACGTTACTTCTTGTAACCCTAAACGACACTTCTTTGGGTTGGCTGTGAGTCCTGCCTCCACTAAGGCCCCCGCCACCTGTCTTAGATGTCTGAGATGTTCGTCCCAAGCTGGGCTAAAGATGACAATGTTGTCAATATATGCTGCCGCACAGGCCCTGTGCAGCCCCAGTATCCTATCCATCAACTGTTGAAAGGTGGCGGCCGCCCCGTGCAGGCCAAAGGGCATTCTGGTGAACTGGAAAAGGACGAGAGGAGTCGCAAAGGCTGTTTTCTCTTGGGCGGTCCATGTCAGGGGAATCTGCCAATACCCCTTTGTCAGGTCCAGTGTGGACAGGTACCAGGCCTGATCTAATTGTTCTAACAGTGTGTCTACCCGAGGCATGGGGTAGGCATCGAATTTGGTAATGGCATTTACTTTGCAAAAATCGACACAAAACCTCGTAATGCCATCTGGATTGCCTACCAGGACAGGTTGGCTACGCCAGGGACTATTAGATTCTTTGATCACACCTAACTTGAGCATCTAGGTCACCACCTCCTTTATAACCTGTTGTAGGTGGTATGGGCTCCGGCGGGGCAGGTCACGTACCACCTTCCCTGGTTCGGTTACGATGTCGTGACAAACCTGCGCGGTACATCCTGGGAGAATGGTGAATACGCACCAATAGTCCTCCATGAGCCCTCTTAACTGTCCCTTCTGTGCCTGGTTTAGTTCCTCTCCCAAAGGGACATCATCGTCTGGGTGTGTCTCCCTTTCAGGGGAAGGGAGGTCTCCTTCCAGCGCTTCGACCACTTCCTCCGCCAGTTCTCGCCATTCTTTGAGGAGGTTGACGTGGTAGGTCTGTAGCTCCGGGCGCCGCCCCGGTTGTCGAACCATGTAGTCTACCGGCCCCTTCTTCTCCACCACCTCGTAGGGGCCTTGCCATGTAGCCAGTAGTTTTGATTCTGACGAGGGCAACAGCACCAAGACTCTCCGCCCGCATTGTAACTGTCGGGCCCTGGCCTGCCTATCGAACTGCTCTTTCTGTCTTTGTTGGGCCTCTAACCCATTCCATGCCGCCCACGCCCCTATCCTTTTCAATTTTTCCCGCAGCCGGGTAACATACTCTATGATATTGTCCTGGTTGTTACCCATCTCCTCCCAGCCCTTCTTTATGAGGTCTAGGAGTCCCCGGGGCTGTCGCCCGTATAGGAGCTCGAAGGGGGAGAATCCTAAAGACACCTGGGGCACCTCTCTGTACGTAAATAGGAGAGCGGGAAGTAAGGAAGTCCAGCCTTTGGGCTCCTCGCAGACGAACTTGCGGAGCATGGCCTTCAAGGTTTGGTTAAACCACTCCACTAGTCTGTCTGTTTGGGGGTGATACACCGAGGTGCGTATGTGGTGTATTCGCAACAAGCGGCACAACTGTTGCATCAACCTGCCTGTGAAATTGGTGCCTTGATCAGTGAGCAGGGTATGAGGAAACCCGGTACGGTAAAATATTTTTAGCAGCTCCCTTGCAATTACAGGGGCTTTAATGGACTTGACCGGGACGACCTCAGGGTACCAGGTGGCGTAATCCACGGTTACCAATATGTAACGGTACCCTTCCGAGGACCTTTCCACTGGTCCTACTATGTCCATGCCCATTCTTTCAAAGGGTGTGCCTACAAGGAGTAAAGGAATGAACGGAGCTGGGGCCACCCTTCGTTTCATAGTCAATTGGCACTCCGGACATGAGGCGCAGTACCGTTTTACTGCGGCCTGAATACCGGGCCAATAGAATCGGGCCGTTAACCTATCTAGGGTCTTCTCCTCCCCTAAATGTCCCCCACTGGGCACCTCATGGGCCACCCTTAATAAATTCCCCTGTACCGCTCGGGGGGCTAACAACTGACACACTTCCCCTTTAACCTCTTCCTTATAGACTCGGTACAGTCGGTCCCCTATCAGTTCAAAATGGGGATAGGTGAGTGGTTGACTGGGACTATGAGGGGACCCATTCACCACCTGCACCTGCTCATACGCATATTTCAAAGTCAGGTCATTACGCTGTGCCTGTATAATGTTAAAGGGTCTCACCATCCATGGCATCCTCTCTCCTGCTCATCCGGGGTTGGGGTGTCTGGCAGTCCCTTGGACTTCTTCGCTCTCTAGCCCATCTGACGCCTGTAACAAGGGGGTCATGGCACTCCAGTCCCGTCCCAGTATGACTGGATGTGCCAACCCCGGGACCACCCCCACCTGTCAGGTCCCTGACTGCCCTGCCACCCTCAGATCAACCCGACAGTTGGGATAGAAATGCACATCCCCGTGGATGCATCGGATTCCCACCTGGGGAAAAGAGGCCTGGAGTAACCCTAGGATCCCTTCTTGCACTAAAGTCCTCCCACACCCCTCATATTTGCGGCCCCCTAGCCATATGGGAATGAGGGGCTTTTCCGGGTTTTCTCTTCCTAACCCCTCCTTCCCATACCACCCCTCCGCAAAGGTGCAATCCATGAGCGGGCACTCCCTTTTGAAATGGCCAGACTTCCCACACTGATAACATACTCACCCGCCCGATCCCCCTCCTCCTTCCCTTCCATGCAGAATTTCAAGGGGCTTCCCTGGGGGGAAAGGGTTTACGGTCGGGACTCCCCAGGGTCCGGGCTGGCCTTCTCCTTCCTGCCTGTTGCCTCCCCACCCTCGGGGTCCTTCTTCCCGCCAACCCCCAGCCCCCGGGGTTCTGGGGCAGATGTCTCGCCCTCCCCCGGGCTTCTGGAGTTTCTCCTCTCATCCTTTTCCCCCCTCCCAGCTCCCATAACCAGAGGTCCCTTCAAAAGCCTTGTAATTCTCAAGTAGCCGGATGGCCTCCTCCAATGAGGTAGGCCTGTGGCGTGCGATCCACGCCCGGCTTCCAGGAGGTAGTATCTGTATAAATTGTTCTGTCATTATCAGTTCTGCTAATTCTTGAGATGTCCTCTGTTGGGGTTTCAGCCATCGTAGGCAATGGGTTCTAAGCTGCTGGGCCAAGGCTTGAGGGGGCGACCCCGGTAAGTATTTTCCCCCCCCTAAACTGCCTCCTGTATGTTTCTTCGGATATATCTAATCCTCGCAATATGGCTGTTTTTACCCGGCCCAAATTTGTCACTTCAGCGGGTTCCAGCCGGTCATACACTGCTTGGGCCGGTCCCGACAAGCAGGGTGCCAGCAGGAGGGCCCACTGGTCTTGGGGCCACTTAGCTGCTGTGGCCACCCTTTCAAATATATTCAAATATATACTCTGGGTCATTGGAGGGGCCCATCTTGGTTAGCCGCACCTGTGGCCCCTTTATCTCCCCAGAGCCTCCACCCCCTCCGGCCGCCACAGCGGTCAGGGCCGGGGTCATGAGGACTGCTACTTGCTCCACCATCAGTGTATACCTATGGCCATTTTTAAATGGGTACAACTAGGGGGTGGGTCTGCGTGCGCTGGGTGGAGCGCCCACACACGCACGTCGGGGGGTGGGGAATCAAACAGGCCAGTGATGCGTGTGTGCCTACTCCCACACTGAGAATTCCAAATTTCCAGCTTGCTCCCACACTGAGAATTCCAGATTTCCAGCTTGCTCCCACACTGAGAATTCTGGATTTCCAGCTTGCTCCCACACTGAGAATTCCAAATTTCCAGCTTGCTCCCGCACTAGAATTCTGGATTTCCAGCTTGCTCCCACACTGAGAATTCCAAATTTCCAGCTTGCTCCCGCACTAGAATTCTGGATTTCCAGCTTGCTCCCACACTGAGAATTCCAAATTTCCAGCTTGCTCCCGCACTAGAATTCTGGATTTCCAGCTTGCTCCCACACTGAGAATTCCAAATTTCCAGCTTGCTCCCGCACTAGAATTCTGGATTTCCAGCTTGCTCCCACACTGAGAATTCCAAATTTCCAGCTTGCTCCCGCACTAGAATTCTGGATTTCCAGCTTGCTCCCACACTGAGAATTCCAAATTTCCAGCTTGCTCCCGCACTAGAATTCTGGATTTCCAGCTTGCTCCCACACTGAGAATTCCAAATTTCCAGCTTGCTCCCGCACTAGAATTCTGGATTTCCAGCTTGCTCCCACACTGAGAATTCCAAATTTCCAGCTTGCTCCCGCACTAGAATTCTGGATTTCCAGCTTGCTCCCACACTGAGAATTCCAAATTTCCAGCTTGCTCCCGCACTAGAATTCTGGATTTCCAGCTTGCTCCCACACTGAGAATTCCAAATTTCCAGCTTGCTCCCGCACTAGAATTCTGGATTTCCAGCTTGCTCCCACACTGAGAATTCCAAATTTCCAGCTTGCTCCAACACTGAGAATTCCGGATTTCTGGCTTGCTCCCACACTGAGAATTCCAGATTTCTGGCTTGCTCCCACACTGAGAATTCCAGATTTCTGGCCTGCTCCCACACTGAGAATCCCGGATTTTTTCCTGATGCTCTATGCATGGACATGAATGGGCAGTGCATGGATCATGGAAGTGTGCATGGATCATGGAAGTGTGCCCCCCCACCACCACCACCTGCAGAAGGGCATTTGGATGCGTGGGGGATGGGTGGTCCTGTGTGGGTGCATCTCTTCTAAAAACGGCCTTTGACTTATGCTTGCATGCTGTGTTTTGTTTGCTTTTTTAGCTCTCAGGAAATCAATGGATGTGGATTTCTCATTAATCATATTATAATATCTGGTTGCATTAACCAACACCACAGCAACTATCTAATGGAAAATACACCCATCCAATGTGAAGATGTCACTGTGACTTTTGACTTTACATGTTAAATAACCATATATACCATACACAAGAAGATAATGTTGTTTATCTCTACTGCCATTTCAGTTTAAATGAAAGATGCCTGATCAATAATGCAAACATGTCCTCTTTCTAGAGCTAACAAATCTCTCCAACTATAGCACATATGCAAACCAAGAAAAAATTGTTGATACAATTAGGTATAAACTGTCTCGTCTAAAATGTCAGGAGTCTTAAAATGCAGCAGCTGTATATTTAATCTCTCTTGTTTGAACAGAACACTTGGTGTTGCAAGTTCATTCTTTTTTCATTTTGCAGAACTACAGATGCAATTCTCCATCTATTAAAGTCAATGGGAGCTGAGCCATTGATTTCACTGAATGGAGAACCGAACCCTTAATCTCTAGTTTGTACAGATGAAAAAAACAAAAATTACTAAAAAGATTACATTATAAATGCATTGTAGCAAAGATGCAAGCCTCACGCAGCCTCTATTAATGATGTTAGAGGAGCCTTGAATATATCCTCATGGTAAATAAAGAATAACTGATGTATATAGTGCCCCCCACCCCGAATGGCGTTTGGGTGGCACAATAAAATACTATAACACCCAATAAAATAACCTAGACTCCATGTAAGATCCATTTTAAAACAGCTTTAAAAGGGGAAGGTAAAGAGAGAGAGAAAATACATTAAGGGGAAACAGCAGTGGATTTTCTACAAGCAGCTGGAGCATAAAAAGGGTGTAGCCGCATGAGACAGGCAAGGGAGGCAACTACACCTGGGGTAGCCTTCCCCTTCCCTGGGCAGCTGGCTCATGCAATGCAGTGGCTCGTGTGCCCAACGCCCACCAGATGTCCCAACCACCCCAAGGCAGGGGTAACAACTGACTGCTACGTGACGTATCCTCAGAAAAATTCCAAGGACACATCGTGGAATAATGGGGTAATGCAATGCCCAGGACAGGGCAACTCATGTGGCCAGGCCCCTTCTACCCTGCCGCATGGCAAGCTCTGCAATGGGGCTGCGAGTGGTGGGCACTGTTGCCCATCGTGTATGGCCATGTCACATCTGGGGGCAGGATTTTGGCTGGGCCAGGGGAGGGAGGGAGGCAGGGCAGGGCTGGGCATCAACTCATGTGGCCGGCGCCCCCCAGCCATGGCAGCAGCTCTGACAGGGGCCAGCCCACCTGGCTTTCCTGCTACCATCTGCCTGGCTCCTTGCACTTGCCTCGCAGTGTGGCTGTGGTGATTGCCCGCCATGGGGCTGTGTGGGGATTGGGCCCCTGCAGCTTGTCTGGCTGCATCCAAAAACGTCTTCAGGTGCTTTTTGAAGGTGAGATGGGAGGAACTGAGAGGCAGTGTAAAACTTTGGCAGGTGGAGTTAGGGGTTGAGGTGGAAGGGTTTCGGGGTGAGAGTGGGTTTTTAAATGGAGGGTTTTTTTATTACGTGTGTTTTTATTATGTGACCCCTGAGCCTTAGGGGTCGAAACTTAAGTGGGGTAGAAACTTAAATAAATAAATAAAATAAAATAAAATAAAAATCTAGAGGGAGGGAGAGAGAAGAAGAAGAAGAATTTTTATTGAATAGCCTCAAGGGCTGTTTCAAAATAGACAATACCTACACACACAAAATATAAAATCAAGCCCTTAGGCAATTAACATTTCAGACAGACAACACAAAGTCATAATAAAACTGACACTATAACTACAACTGCCACAAAATGGGCCAAAATACACTTCCCCATCCATACATATTAATGAAATTAGAATCATAACTTAGTCGTTTTGCAGCTTTAAACAAAAATACCCTAAGGCAAAAAATTGCTATTGACTTTGCACAAACACCACTTGGGTCTAATAACACTTGCAATATAACTTCATCCTTTTGTCCCCTTAAGTTGGAATCCAAATGCTGGACAATATATTTCTCCGTTAGTGCCTGATAGGCCGTGCAATAGAGCAAAATGTGCACTGCCGACTCTGGGTAGACTGCGTCACAAAAAACATACACTCTCTGGGCGTAGGGGGTTTGTTTATACCTGCACGCAAGTACAGCAGAAGGAAATACGTTTAATCTCATTAACAGAAAGGCCCTCCTGAGGGGCCATGAGGACCAATCCAATAAGTAGGTCGCCGGGACTTTACCAATGAGATACTCCGGGGCACTCCGTTGGCTTTCTTGGGCTGCAGATTCTAACTGATCACTAATACGTTGTGAGATCAGGCGGCCTGCCCCCTTCCTGCCCAACGGGAGCAGGATACTCCTAGACAGGCCCAGCTTGGCTATTTCAGCTTCCACCCTTAAGCACCATTCATCATCCAGGTGATTACTATATATGAAACTCAAAAGCGAGTTAGAAGGCGAGGGAAATACCTCTACCTTTAGCCAGTATTTTAGTATATTAGTTAGTGCAATGGAGCGAACCGGCACCATTCCTACCTCCGCTCTAAGCAGGGAATGTGGGACAGTTTTCGGGGCACCTAAAATAGCTCTCAGAAAAGAATTCTGAACCAACTCAAACTTCTACAATGCCAGGAAACCCCAGATAGCAGCAGCATAAAGAAGCTGAGCAAGCACCTTGGCCCTAAAAAGAGCCAAGACTGGGCACACTAATCTGCCCCCCTGAGAATGAAAAAAGCTGGTTATCGTGTTAACCACTTTCTTAACCTGTTCTTTAATGGCTAGAAAATGTGGCAACCAACTACAAGAGGCTGAAAGAATTACCCTCAGATATTTGAAGGTTTTGACCTGTTCCAGGACTTGGTCATCTATAACCCATCGATATTGGCGACGTGTTTTACCTAGTATCATAATTTTTGTTTTAGTATAATTCACTGTCAGATTTTCCAATTTACAAAAAGTTTCAAATCTAGACATACTACGGCAAAGGCCCACCTGCGATAATGACAGTAGAATAGTGTCATCTGAATAGAGGAGAAGATACAGTCGATGGTTTCCCAACTTCGGGGCATGGTTATTTGATGTAATCATATACGGAATTAAGTTGTTTAAATAAAAATTAAAGAGGGAGGGAGCCAGAATACATTTCTGCTGGACGTCCCGAGCCAGAGGGAGGGAATTCCATGCTGTGGGACCCGTTACAGCAAAGACCCAATCGTCTGTTGACTTACAACATGATTCCAGAATTCCCAAGCAGTGCGTGGTATTCTAGCACAGATAGACAGCGGGGCAAAGTTCCAAGGGCAGGTCTCAAATATAGTCAGGCCTATATATTCAGGACACTAAAAACCAGTAGCACAATCTTAAATTCAGTCTGCTGCTCTACAGGCAGCCAATGAAGACAATGTAGGGTTAGTGTAATATGACCATGGATGCCCAAACTGTAAGCAACCATAGTGGCCATTTTTAAACAAGTGCAGCTCGGGGGCGGGTCTGTGTCAGCTGAGTGGATCAGCCACAGAGCACCCACATATGTGGAGTGAGTGGGGGAGGGATTCAAACAAGTGGCACCCAGGGAGTCCAAGGTCTCCACCCACCCGGCCTCCACCCACTCAACACTACATCCACCAGCCCCGACCACAGACAGCTGTTCCACTGGCCAGACCAAGAACCTCTCAGTCCCCACATCAACACGTCCACTGCATAATGTGAAAACATGGTGTTTCATGGGCAAGTGAAGCAGCTACTGCCGCCCAACCTCAGCAGGAATCTGGGAGGGCAGGGGAGGAGGGACAGGGGACGGCAGACCCATGCACCCACTGTGACATGCAGGGCTGGCCACTAGCCACAAGGGCACCGGGCAACAACACACAGAACCTCAGGGCATGTCATACAACCCACAAGTGTGGGAAAAGCTAGAACACATGCAGGTAGATAGAAGATTACTATTGCTAATGTGATCTCTGTATACAAATACATCTCTAGAATGAATACAAAAGGGACTTTGTCTAATGCAATCAGGACTACGCGGGGGGTACGGCAGGTGTGTCTACTTGCACCAACGTTATTCAACTTGTACGTGAATGACCTAGTATTTAAACACCAGGATATAGGGGTTTACATGGCCCCTAAGATTGGTGACAGGCGTGTCACAATCCTGATGTATGCAGACAATATTGTTTTATTGTCAACAAGCAGGACTGGCTTAAATCATCTATTAAAGGACTTTGTAGATGAATGTCATACCCCAGATCTGGTCATTAATTATGCTAAAACAAAAATATTGACCTTTTCTTCCCAATTTAAACAAGAAAACTGGTGATTTGGAGAACATAAGCTGGAACAAGTAAGATCTTTCAAATATCTAGGGGTTGTGTTTGCCTATAATGCTACTTGTTCTTCCCATTTGCTGGCAGTAAAACAGGCTGCCAATGCAGCTAGTGTAGAATCCACAAATTCTATAGATTAAAAGGCGGGTGTCAAGTGAAACCTGCCCAGAAAGTTTATGAAATTAAGCTAGTATATAAGGTTTGCTATGGTGCTCAAATCTGGGGTCATGACTCACTTGCAGGAAAATACTTAGAAGCGTGGCAAAATAAGTTAATGAGGGAATGCCACAGAACACTTCCCCTGCAGTTATGAGACTGGAAATGGGGCTGAAATCAATGGAGGCTGATTTGTCACTCTTATGATTTGTTTTTTACTAAAATCATCATCTTCTCCTGCTGGCTCCCTGGTATCAAGGTGTTTGGGAGAAAAAATGAGTACAGTTCGTTGTGGAAAAGATAGGTGGTGGAATGGGGTGAACCAAAAATTAAATCAGTTGAGCCTCTCTTTTGGGTTTCTTAGATCTTTTTCTCTGGAGGAATCTTGTAAAATGATAAAATTAAGAATTAAAGATATAGATAGACAACAATCAAGAATGGCAGCCACTGCCGCGCGTATTTCTCCGAAGTATATGTACTGGATTCCAAGGTTAAGCGAAGCTGGGTATTTGGAGGCACAAGAAAATCCTTTGTATAGGAAGGCTTTTACCTCCCTTAGATTGCAAAGTATATCAACAGCAGTTATAGAGGGGAGATACAAAGGAACCCCGCACCACGAGAGAAAATTTATATGTGGAGATGAGAGTGTGGAAGGCCTCTCCCATTGAATGTATGTCCTACCTAGGAAAAGGCTTTTGAAAAAGGTGAAACTTGATCTGAACTGGTCTACTCTACAGAAAATGATATATCTTCTTGGTGATAAAAAGGATGATGTTACAGATTAAGTGGCTTTTTTTGTATTTAGGGCAGCCAGATTGAGGGCACAAGTGGTAGATGCTAATGCAACACACTGATCTGTTAGTAACTGATCCAGAAGTAAATGAGTATAAATATGATTTAGGGTAATGAATTGAAAATGAAAACAAGTTGCTTATGAGCATAAATATGGTTCAGGGCAATGAACTGAAAAAGAAAATAAGATGTTTATGATGGTCCTAGTTAAGATGAAATTTAATCTGTATGATATGGGTGGATAAACTGTATAATAATTATTGCTGTTTTGTTAGTTTTGTTTTGTTCTATTTGTCATGGCTAAGACCAGTAAAATAAATATTGATTGATTGATTTGATTACAACCCACAGGCAGCTCAGGAACACAAGGGGGAGTGCATCAGGGAGACCAATGGGACAGCAGTGGAAAGAGACAAACACCAATCCACCTCCCCACCAGACTGACAGTTCAGTTCCAAACATACACCCCATACAGCACAGAGTCCAGAACAAACAGTCAGGGCACGGGGTCCCGTTCCAAGGGGGGGTCATGACTTCCAGAATGGGGGTTATGAACCCCATGCTGAAAACAGGATGTCTCCATGACAGAGTGAGCAGGAAGCAGAAACCTCCCCACAAGAGCTGTGTGTCCGTGAAAGCTCACTGAAACACTCCAGCTTTTAGAGCTGATGGGGGTTCCAACCTGGCCCCTACAGAGACAACCTGAACCACAAAATCATTGGGTGCCACTGTGATGGATTAAGCAGGGCTTTGTCTTGGCAGGGCTTCCCCTCTAGTCTCCAACCAGCCACCTACACCTGGGAAGATGCTCCTGGTCCCTACTACCAGGTGTCCCAGCTTCCTGACTCTGTCAGTCATACTTCCATGGGGTCAGGCAACCCAGGATTGCAAAGTGGTTANGGGCATGTCATACAACCCACAAGTGTGGGAAAAGCTAGAACACATGCAGGTAGATAGAAGATTACTATTGCTAATGTGATCTCTGTATACAAATACATCTCTAGAATGAATACAAAAGGGACTTTGTCTAATGCAATCAGGACTACGCGGGGGGTACGGCAGGTGTGTCTACTTGCACCAACGTTATTCAACTTGTACGTGAATGACCTAGTATTTAAACACCAGGATATAGGGGTTTACATGGCCCCTAAGATTGGTGACAGGCGTGTCACAATCCTGATGTATGCAGACAATATTGTTTTATTGTCAACAAGCAGGACTGGCTTAAATCATCTATTAAAGGACTTTGTAGATGAATGTCATACCCCAGATCTGGTCATAAATTATGCTAAAACAAAAATATTGACCTTTTCTTCCCAATTTAAACAAGAAAACTGGTGATTTGGAGAACATAAGCTGGAACAAGTAAGATCTTTCAAATATCAAGGGGTTGTGTTTGCCTATAATGCTACTTGTTCTTCCCATTTGCTGGCAGTAAAACAGGCTGCCAATGCAGCTAGTGTAGAATCCACAAATTCTATAGATTAAAAGGCGGGTGTCAAGTGAAACCTGCCCAGAAAGTTTATGAAATTAAGCTAGTATATAAGGTTTGCTATGGTGCTCAAATCTGGGGTCATGACTCACTTGCAGGAAAATACTTAGAAGCGTGGCAAAATAAGTTAATGAGTGAATGCCTAGGGGCCCCACAGAACACTTCCCCTGCAGTTATGCGACTGGAAATGGGGCTGAAATCAATGGAGGCTGATTTGTCACTCTTATGATCTGTTTTTTACTAAAATCATCATCTTCTCCTGCTGGCTTCCTGGTGTCAAGGTGTTTGGGAGAAAAAATGAGTACAGTTCGTTGTGGAAAAGATAGGTGGTGGAATGGGGTGAACCAAAAATTAAATCAGTTGAGCCTCTCTTTTGGGTTTCTTAGATCTTTTTCTCTGGAGGAATCTTGTAAAATGATAAAATTAAGAATTAAAGATATAGATAGACAACAATCAAGAATGGCAGCCACTGCCGCGCGTATTTCTCCGAAGTATATGTACTGGATTCCAAGGTTAAGCGAAGCTGGGTATTTGGA
>QEPC01010861.1:0-22466 GCA_003113815.1 Sphenodon punctatus
GCTCTTGCTCCTCCTCCACCACCAAAGATTCAGCAGCGGCAGGAACCTCTTCCTCCTCCTCCACCAGCTCCGCCACCTTGGTCTTCCCCCAGGCCCGGCACTTAATACTCACCCTCTTAATTTTTAATTTCCCCCCCCCCCCAAACAAGCACTCCAGTCAAACAAAACAGTCACCCATCAACACTCACCAACCAGCCAAAACAACACAGCCAAAACAACCAACACGCAAACAGCCAAAACACATGAAACAAAACCAAACAGCCAGCCAGCCACACACACACACACACACACTCTCGCCACACAAGCTCCGCAAGCGCTTGAATTTCCGGTTTCCAGTTTCCAGCACGATCATGGGAACCCACAATACGTAGACCAAAACCGATTTCTGAATGACTGAACCAAACCGAATGCCACCAAACCGAACGACCAAACCCAAAGTCAGCTCCATGACCGAACGACCAAACTCGAACTCAGTTCCCGAACCGAACAACCAAACTTCCGAACCGCGATCTGTTCGCACATCCCTAGATAATAGCTGAAATGAAATAAACAAGGTAGCCAAACTGATATAACCAAAACCAATATTCAACAAAATAGAAATGAATAGTGGTTGTTATCCATGTTATTAGATCCAAATTTGATGGATATATTCATTTTGTTGGATAATCATTTCACTTCTACTTTAAGTTGGTAATACCGCCTAACATTAAGACTGATAACTTGATGGCTATATTCATTTTGTTAGATATTCGTTTCACTTCTACTTTAAGTGGGTAATACCTCCTACCATTTAAGACTGATCATTCTCTCTACATTTTAAACCTGCTACAAACTGAGGGAAAGGACACACTGCGTGAGTTTAAGCAGCTATAAGCCACTTTTTCAGGAAGGAGATCACTGGAAATTCAAGGCCTGCCAAAGTCTCAAAAGACTGGAATTAGGTTTGGATCCATATTTCACTATTGTTTAGATCCAGGTTATTAGGTCATATCCTTTCCTACTAGAAATGCACATCCCAAATGAGAATACAATAACAACTATATTATAGAACGTAGAAGTAATGTGATGAATGAAGCAAACAAATGTTTGGTCCCTTTAGGAGGAGAACAGAGTTTAAAATCATGAAAGACAAATGCAACTCTGTCAGTTAGACATATAATACCCTGAGAAAATATAAAATACTACAAGATGAAAAGATGTTAATGGACTTGATCAGTTGTTGGAAGTGTCACTTACCTAACTCACCAGCCTAAATATCCAGGACTGTCAACTCAACATTGGAAGCTCATTTTCTTGAGCACAGCTTGAAAATTGCTGCTGGAGAGAATAAGAGGGTTTTAGTCTACAGAAAGTCTGTAGATCTTTCTCCTGTTGGGGGAGATGCAGGCTGAGACTCAGAGGTTCCAAATTGACATCTCTTTGATAATTCCTGGTTGTGTGGAGTGGAGTGTGTGTCTGTTTTGCAATCTTATACTGGACAGCCATTGCATCTGTCATACTGGGTAAAAATAGAACAGATGGCGGTGCGGTACCAACGTGGCCTGCGTCAGGCCACACAACAAATGTACCCATGGCCAGAATCTGTGGAAGGCAGGGAGAATCATCAACATATGGATGGACAGCTGGCCCTGCATTAAATTAAATTAAATGATGGGAGTTATAGCAGCTAATGACAGTCAGCCATGGTATTCGCCCATGGCAGACCCGACCTTGGCCGTGTCTTCCAGCCTGAACAGACATAATAGGCCTGCTGTGGCCTGCTTTGTCCTTGTTGGGTGGGCCTTAACTTGGACTGTGACTTCAGAGGTTTCCCAAGTTCAGAGCTTGGGCTAGCTGCTGACATTGTATTTTTGATGTTACTCCACCCTACCTAATAAACAGTGTCCTTTCATGTGGGGGAGAGAGTCTTCATGTTCAGGTGCATGTAGACAGCCCTGCAGCATGTAATAGAAAAGATGAGTAGGGCGAAAGGTTCACTGAAGCTGTAACTGCCTAGGATCTGCCAGGCTGGTTTACTTTGGTATCGGATGTATTGCATATAGTGGTCCAGTAGCCTGTGGCTCTGAGATCTCCCACTGAATCAATCCCAGGCAAAGTAAGTAGATAAGACAGAAAGAAAGAAATCCACAAGGATGCAGGTGAGAATTATGCAGTTCTCGATTTTGGTTTTGAACAATGTGTAATTATGGAATAATTAGGAAGAAATGCTAGAATCATAAACAAATCGAACACAGGCATGAAAGATAAGATGGAGTAACCACTGCAGACATGTCTCTTGAACTTATTATTACTTTTTTTTTGGTAGTTTCTGGGGCCTAAATCTAAAACCCACTGAAGTGAATGGACAGATGCCCATTGGCTTGAGTGGGCCCGAGACACATATCTAACGCAAACTGAAACTCTTGAGATTCAACTTCCATTTATTTTTGACAAGAAAGACTATAAAATTCATTCAACAACTAAAATGAAGTGTAACAAAAATTTATTCAGCCTGTAGCTAATACCTTATGCGAAAACATAAATGCTTTCTGAAATAATTCAATGTTTGCATTTCATTCCAGTTCATTCTGGCAGACATTCACTGAGGCATGAAAAAGAAGACAGTAGAATTCTGACTCTCGGTCTGGCATGACTACTCCAGTCATGGGGAGTGGAAAAAGAAAAGTCAATCTTTTAAGCTGAAGCTTATTTGTTGTTGTTAAAATGCATATTAGAGCACTAAGATTCTAAGACTGCATCTCAAATTGTAACAAGTTTATTTTCTCTGAAAAGACCATTAAACATCCAGAAAAGTTTGCCAATTTCTGTTTTGGATTTTTTTTTAAAAAAAGGAAATTGATGATATTTCATCCAATCTGCCAAAGTCAACCCACTCTGAATACTGAGACAAAGAGCAGTGGGGTGTATGGGTGTGATCATCCCATTCTAGAACCTATTCCAGCTGCCATATTAAAGAGCAATTTGAATAATAAAGAGTTTCATTAGCCATAAATCAAAACACACTTTACGTCTGGAAGGCAATTTTTGTTTCTCTCTTTAGTTACAATATAATCAATTAGAGATTGGTTGGAACTAAAACACGAACGTCAAACCTCCCATGGACTTTCATGGGGATTAAAAATCATAGACCCATCTCTGTAATCATTATGATAAGTGAATGCTTCATGGGAGAGTCCAATTAATACTCAAAAATATTTTATTTAACAAGTTTACCAGGCAAAATAGCTATATAAATAAATCTAGGGATCCAAAATATTATCTTCGCTTTTAAAATGTTAATTGGATATTTATTCCATTGGGAAAGAACAACAACTTTAGATAAAACTGTGAGCTTGCTCAGATCTTTGTCCAAACCTCAAATTCCTTTGAGATTTGAAAAAAGTGTACTAAACTCTATCCCCATCCTCCTTCATTTGCCTCAAACAGCCCTTCCTCATTTTTGACAAGAGAGAAAAAAGGGGAATTTCCATGACAGAAACTGTGGTTTGAATAAATTTGGCCAAATGCATAAGCCATACATCAGAAGTTCTTTTTTAAGATTATCTTGTGAAGGAACAAAAAGAAACAAGCCTGGAATATAACAAATACTCAAATTATAAGTCATAAAGAAATATTGTGGTAAGTGTAATCGAGGCTTAAGGTCTAAACCCATTGACTTCCCATTGGCGTTTGGTTCAAGCCTATAAGCTCTGATTTGTCAATCCAAACCATAGTTGGATGCCTGCATGCAACATACATGAGCCCTTTCGGTTTGATAGCGTTCTTCATGTACACAAGGATCCATTGGTACTTATGAAATAACTTTATTGGAACTTTGTGTGTTGTGTTGTTGAAAAATATTTTGTTCTATGGAATATAAAGGGCAATAAGAGGGAAAAAGCAGTAAGAAAGAGAAATGATACCAAAAGTTTGTTTCTTTCAACTTTTTAGATACTCTCCAATTTCAAATTGTGAAGCTGTCTTACTCTATATCAGCATAACACACATGTATAATATGTCTAAGCAACATGTTGTAGTATAATATGTGTGTATATATTATGACATTTGAATCAGTGTGTATTGTTAGCCATGTGTCCCTCGACTTCTGTCAGGAGTGATTTAATGAAAAAAAAAATAGAACTATATGTGTAAAATATGTGTGCATATTCTATATGTGCAAAAATGAAGTTGGCAAATGAGTAGAAAGTTGTCAACTTTAATTTTACCCTGTGAACACAGAAGTGAAAGGTCCATTTCAGGGAATGTGTTGCAGTATCACAAATGAAGTCTGATTATAAGCTCATTTAAGCTCCTGGAAATGATAAACTTTAGCTTCAATGAGCTTGGAATCTTGTGTGTATTTTAAACTGGGTACTTCCTTTAGCTTGAGTTTTTTAAAACTATTTTGTATTATATCTTTTAAAATGGATCTAAGGAGAACTTACCCAAGGACTGGCTAGGGATTGTCAAATTCGGCCTAGGTTTGTAGTAAGTGACTGTTGTTAGCAGCTCTTGGCTGCTTGATGACCTGTGTGAAATGAGCTGGTAGTATCAGTCCCCCACCTAGTGGACAGGGGTTACTATCAAAATACTAGTAGCACTTATTGAAACCCATACTGATATTCTAATTCTCATATGGGATGAGTGGGCAGAAAGATCAACTACCATGTTATTCTTCGAGTAATGAGCAATATAAGGAGAAATGAAGCATATTGGTAAGGAAATATGTTAGCTTTTGGAATATTTTATTGAGGAAAGTGGTGGAAGTCTTGTGTAAGCCACAACATCAGAGGCATAACTTTGGACTAAACTTGGTGGAGAATGTTGGATCCACACACCTTTTGACTTATATAAGCCATTGTACTCCCTGCCTTCATTCCCTACCTCTTCCTGCGCTTCCTGGCACGCACTGCTCCCTACTCTCCGCTCCAATGTCTGAAGGAGTAGTCCCAAGTCCCCCAGCAGCAATGGCAGCTTTCCTGCTCTGGCTGGTGACTCCATCCATTTCCACAGCTCCCAGTGCCTGCCCTGAGCCCTGGCTCTGTGCTTGCCTCACTCCTGCCGGCTTTCTTTTGCTCACTGTTTTCTTCCCCCACAGACTCCCTCTCCTCGCTACCATAATTCTTACCTCTGGTCAGGTAGCGGCAGCAGCAGCAAGTGGAAGTAGCAGAAATGGTCCCAAAGTCATACCCTCCAACATTTTACAGAGAGAAACAGGTACACATTATGCAACTTCCATGCATTTTTGTTATTGCTATTGTTGTTGTTGTTATTGCTATTGCTATTATTTTTATTTTATTATATTTATATGAATATTTGTAATAGCCCACTGACTAACTTTGGGGCCAAGCTGGGGGAAAGAAGATGTCTTTGTGAGAGGCTCTGCATTCACAGGTTTGTATGTGCAGGACTGATGGTTCAAGTGGAAACTCAGCCTGTTAAAAAGTCAGAAGTTTCAAATGAGTACATTGACTTGGACTATAAAGTTTTAGTTTTAAAGACATTTGGAGGATCACCTGGTTTCTTTCAGCAGTTTAAGAACCATCTCTCTCACAAACACACTCACACCAATTTGAATTTCCTACTTTCAGTTTTCAGCTCCCTCCTGCCTGGGAGGGTGTTATATTTCTTTGTTCTTTGATAGCCCTGCTTACCTGAAGTTTGTTAAAGTGAGAAAGGGTGCCCCACCCCCTGACAATGAATGAGTTGGAGCCTTCAATCTCAATTTCAGTTTCATTCCCTTTCTCATCAGTTACTTCTTTTGAGCTAGATTTAATGAGGTGTTAACAACCCCCATTGTCTTCTGAACCCAATACCAACCAAAGAATGCTGGGAGCCTGGTCTAAGATATCCAAACTCATTAATGTACTGGAGGAAAAGGTACTATTGGTGGATATGCAAAGGTTGCCTCCATGTGGGTGTGGCAACATGACTCCTGGTTGGAGCTACAACCGGGTACCTGGCCAATTAGATTTAGATAAATATTAGTTGTGCACAGGAATCAATAACGATACTGATACCAAACATAAAATCTTTGTTTGAAATGGTACCGATATTAATAACAATAATGAAAATGATAATGATACCGATAACAAAAACTATATAAAAATGATACCAAAAATTATGATAAAAATGATAACGAAAACGACATTGTTGTTAATAATGATAATGAAAACAAAATTTTTGAATAACGAAAATGAAAATGAAAAATGGAAGTGACATGGGGGCCTGGTGCACACCCCTGATGCAGCTCTATTTCTCGTGCTTTACCAGGTCCCAGTAGACAAAATGGCAACTGATTGACTCCTGGACCCACCAGCTCCAAGATATGAAGCCTCATCCTTTACCAACCTTGGGAGGGGGAATGGCCAGAGGAACCAAAAATAGCTTGGCTGCTGACTGAAAATTTAGTGGAAGTGGAACTCTTGCTTTTTAACACGCCTTTAAATTTGTGAGAACCCACCTCCACATCCACTATATTAATTGAAACTGAACAACATAAACCAACATCAGAAAAATATTGAACTATGTAATATATAGAACAGTTCTGTTCTACATACTCCATTAGTCCTTTTCCAAGTCTGATTTCTGAAAAAGTCCATACTTCGGTGCTTTAAACCTTATTTCTTTAAGGAGGTATTTAAAAAGCTGGTTTTGCAGACTAAGACACTTACTGAACATCTGTCTGTGGCATGGGAAAGTAAACAGCAATTATTTCCCCATAGGCTTTTTTTGGCAGTGATGATGGTGTCTCTTGTATTTAGAATACCTGCATCATGGAAAGACACACTAGTAAGGAATGGCTGTTCCCCAAAAATATTTGGGATCCCATTAAAGGGAAGAGTTGTGTTTGGTCAGGTGCCCTTTTCTTTTGGGCATTCATGTTGGAATATCCCAAAACTATATTTCGGTGTGTTTGTGGGCTTGTGGTAAGTAGAAAAGGGAAATATAGTTGGAAGAACAACTGCCTGACACATGTTATTAAAATCACACACCAGCAGCAAGCCAGGCAATCTGAGAGAACTTCAGTAGTCACATTTGGAAAGCTTACATTTCTTCCAACAAAAATACTACTATTTATAGAGGTGTGTAATTCGTGTTCAAATGAACACAAATTTTGTAGAAAATGTCCCTTTTGGGCAAATCCAAAATTTGGACACTCTAACCCCTGATTTCAGATTCCATGGAGCTCCCTCAGCCCTGCCCTCTTTCTGGCACTCGCATGCATATGTGCCATGATATATCTGCTGGTTCCTCTGCACTTGCTCACATGAATGCATTCTTGCATACGTGTGCAAGTGCCAGGAAGCCAGGGCTACCGTTCATGCACCAGGGGCTTGGCTATGTTGTTTCACACATGTGTGAGTGCTGGAGTCAGCCAGATCCTTGGCCCTTGTATGCATGCACAGGAGTTTGTGCTGGCTGGAGGCAGGGCAGGCAGCAATGGCATTCTCCCGCATGCATGATGGTCCAGCATGCATGGGGTAATGGCCACAGTTGAGGGAAGGAGAGGAAGGGAAGGGGGAAAAGAAGGAACATCCTCTATTGGCTGGGATGGGAGCAGCAGGCAGAGCAATTGTCTGTAACACCCCTACCCCTCATCTTATTAAAAACTGGAGCGAATATGAGGCAGGGGCCATTTTGAGATAGATTAGCCAGTGAGTGATAGCAACAGAGAGTAGGGGCTGAGTGTTAACATAAGTGACAGCGTAGCTCCATCTCACAACCCAACCTGGGTCAGGAACCCCCAGCAACAAATGTGCTGGTGGCTGGGACACCGGAGAGGGTGGGGAGCCACCCTGTGCATGGCACCCCACCATCTGCCATGAAGGGCTGCCATGGTGGCCAGTGATGGCTGCTATGGTGGCCAGTTATGGTGGACCCAGTCCAGGCTGGGGGACAGTAAGTCACAACAAATGGTATAGCCCATTCTGACCTACTTTCTTCTGATTGGGTGGACAGCAGTCACCGGACTGTGACCCCAGAGTTCTGCAGGATCACAGTCCGGGCTCACTGCTGACATGCCAGGGAGAAATCCCAGGTGAACATCTGGAAGAGCACCAACAAACATGCTGTGGCTTGTGGGCCAAAGTGGGGAGCCTGTCTGAGGCCAGGGTTGCTCTGGGGTGCATCCCCCATGGCCATCCATTACCAGCTCCACCTGGGTCTGCAATAAACAGACTGGTGGTGTCCCCGGGACATGGGCCACCCATGCAGCTCCCCCACACCTTTGCACCTTAATGTTTCAGGCATTCACCCAATACTCTAGGCTGGTGCCCATAACGTCATGATGCTGAATGGCGCAACAGACGGACGGGCGTGGAGCTGCACTGTGGGCCCATCTAACAGGTGGATAGTAGCTCCAGGTTTGGCTGGGCTCCATGCGACATGCTTCTGGATCTTCCAGAGAGCCGCTGGTGGTAGGGCTGAATCAGTCACTCCTTTTTCCACACTGACATTTCATCCCACCATTTCAGAATTGCCCGTGACTTTCCACAGCTTTTCTGCCCGCATTTCACAAATTTTGCGCACTTTGCTTTGCGACATCGGAATTATCGAAAAGTGTAAGAATAATCTTGGAAAGTGTTGGAGTAATCTCAGAAAGTGTTGGAAGAAACCTTCCCCCTCCCCACCCTTACTCTTCCACCGTGATTGCATGTCAGAAAGTGCCAGTGGAAATTGTGGAAGATCGCAGATGAAAGTAGCTGAATGAATGTTTCTATTGCACCGTGCCACTCACTGCAGAAGAGCTGTTTCCATTGGAAACAGCTACTGTGGCAGCTTGCCATTACAGCCCTACCGTACCTGGTGGGGCTGCAACAGAGCACTCACAGCTTGCTACAGGATGAACTTCTAGAGGGTGCTCTTTAGGGCGGATTCAGACGTGTCTTTAAATCGCACAGAAGCCTCGGCGGCGTAGTGCGATTTTAAAAACCCCGCACTTCCGGGCTGGTGTGAATGCGCTGAGCGCGCACATTTCCACCTAGTCCGAATTTTTGGAGCGCGGTTTGAAAAGCTGCTCGGAGCAACTTTTCAATCCGCACTCCAAACATTCGGGCTAAGTGGAAATGTGCGCGCTCAGCGCATTCACACCAGCCCGGAAGTGCGGGGTTTTTTAAATCGCACTATGCCGCCGAGGATTCTGTGCGATTTAAACGCACGTCTGAATCCGCCCTTAGATGGACTGATCAACCTGGGAGTGATGGGAGCATCCACAGCCACCCCCAGAACTGCCATATGTCTGCTTACACCTAATAACACAGCACTGTAATTTAGGAATACTGAAGCCAATTTAAATCTTACTTTCTGCTTGAAACTATATTAGACATTCATTCATAGAATCCAACCTTTGTTTCCTGCTGAGGATCCTTAAGTTACTTATAGTGTTTATCAGACAGACAGAAAGTAAAGCTGAATATTAATTTTTAGTATTAACTGAAGCAAGTTTAAGTATTACTTTTTACTTGAAATGAATCTATATTAGGTATTACCACCATCACTGGCATTCCATCTGAGCTGCGCAGGGGCTAGGATATGGAAAGGTTTGCCTTGTTTCCTCCAGGACTTTTCCTCCTGGCAGAGGGGAGGTGAGGGGATTCCCAGAACCCCTGAGTGGATCATCACCCCCCTCCCAATGGCAGAGGGAGAGGGGGGCAGGGCTGGGAAACGTGGCCTCCCACTTCTGGACCAGAAACTGGGGAGAGCCATGATAAGCAGCACGCTGCCCAGCAGCACTGCAGGCACATGCCACAGGCCGCATGCTAAAGGATCGCACCCTTGGGCATGGCCCTGGGAGGTGGACCGGGGTGATTTGGGGGGATTTTGCTGGGTTAAGGTATTTTGCGGGAGTTTTCTGGTTTTATTGTGGTCTGCTCAGTTGTGGGGTATGTTTTAGAGGGGGGATATTGGGGCACAGTAAGGTTGGAGTCGGGTGAGTGGTTTATTTTGTGATGTGTGTGGTTGTAGGGGTTAGTTTGGGGGGGGGATTGGGATGAACAAGTGGGTTGTAATGAGGGGTGCGTGGTCACAAAGGAGTTTGGGTAATGCTGAGGGGCTGTATCCAGCCAGTGAGAGTAACTGGCCTTCCACTTGGGTTACCCAGGGGAGAGGGATTTGAGAGTTCCTCCTGGTAAGAGAGGTTGGTATGGGTGGGTGGGGGTTCCCCTTGCCTGCCTGGTGACTCAGCCACAGGAAAGGGGCAACCGGGGAAGGGCTGGATGGCGGGGGGTGAGTGGGGAGGCCATGACTATAGGGGTCATAATGGGTCAAGGGGTTTTTGTTCATCCTGGGGGGCCTATTCAATCATGGGGGGGGCTGTGGTGTGTAGTGCCTGTCCCCCTCTCTGCCCCCAGCCCAGGTGTTGAGGTGGTTGGTTTTAGAAGGGCCCCTGACCCCATTCTGTTGCTGTTAAATGCCATGCTGGTCGCAAATAAATAGTCCTTTATGGTCTGGAATTTGATCCTGGATCAGGCGGTCAACCTGATGTATATCACGGAGACCTGTCTGAACACTGAGTCAGGACCAATTTTGGCCGATTTTGTTCCAGCTGGGTACTCTGTGCAGCATGAGCCGCAGATGGAGGGACGGGGGGCATGGTGTAGCCATCATTTTTAGGGATACTTGGTCCACATGGAGATATCCAATGCAAACTCCACGGGGAATACAGGGTCTTCATCTCATGATCAATTTTGCCGGACACAGATTGGAGCTGCTGCTTGTATACCATGCACCTTCCTGTACAGAAGCATCTCTACTTGCTCTGGCACCAATCTGGTGTCAGAGGTGGTATTGCAGTCTCCATGGCTTGTGGTTTTAGAGACTTCAGTATTCACACCGACACCAGTTTTAAGGGGAAGGAGCAAGAGTTCATGGCTGCCATGCCAACTATGGGTCTGTCTCAAATGACATCTGGCCCAACTCATGACTGGGGGCATACTCTGGACTTGGTGTTTTGCATTGGCCTTGAGGCAGGAGGTTTGTTAGTTGGGGATGTGTCATTTATGCCCTTGTCATGGACAGACCATTATCTTCTGTGGGCCAGTCTCCCAGCACATGTCTGCCTCTAGCAGGGTGTGGAACCTGTTCGTATGGTTTGCCCCTGGAGACTTATTGAGCTAAATGGTTCTGGAATGCTCTGTGGGATATACCTTCCAACCTTGACATCTGATCGCTCAATGACCTTACTGTTGTTTGGAATACCTCGTTGCTGTGACCATTGACAAGATGGCTCCAAGGCATCCACTCCCTGCACACAGACAATGCAGAACCCCATGGTTCACGAAATACCTGCATCGACTGAAGCAAGAAGTGAGATGGTTAGAGGGACGGTGGTGCCGTACACATACTGAAGCTGACTGATTGTGACACAAAGCTATTTTAAAAGCCTATGCCATGGCTATGCAAGCAGCAAAGAGGGGTTTCTTTGCTACCCTCATAACATCTACAAAGTCTTGTCCAACTGAGCTTTTCCAGGTGGTGAAGGGGCTGGTCAGTCCGGCCTCTCTCCGCCTGGAACTGGACTCTTCCAGTGCTTGCTGTGACACATTTATTGACTACTTTGTGGATAAAATCATTCGTATCCATCATGATTTCAATGCTGCGCTTGATTCAGTAAGTGTACCTGAGGCTATGAATGCCCTGTCTGGTCCAGTTTTGTGGGATCAGTTTCAGCAGGTATCGTCTGCTGATGCAGTGGAGGTGCTGGGTGCTGTGCGAGTCACAACTTGAGAACTTGACCCATGCCCGTCCTGGCTGGTAAAAACCAGCCAGGAGGCGTTGGGCCCATTGCTGGCAGGGGTTATCAATGCCTCCCTTGTGGAGGGCAGGGTCACGGGTTGCCTGAAGGAGGCTGTGGTTCAGTTGTTGCTCAAGAAACCATCTCTTGACATTGATTGCCTTGCCAGTTATTGGCCAGTCTCTAACCTTCCCTCTTTAGGGAAGGTTATTGAATGGGTGGTGGCTCAGCAGCTCCAGGGGCACCTGGACTGCATTGGATTCCTTGATCCCTTGCAGTCTGTTTTTCATCAGGATTATGGCACCGAGACTGCACTTGTGGCCTTCGATCGTCAACAATCTCCGCCAGGAGTTGGACCGAGGTTGGTCCACTCTTCTGATTTTATTAGATCTGTCAGTGGCTTTTGACATGGTTGACCATGAGATGTTGGTGACCTGCCTGCAGGACCATGCCTGGGTGGGTGGAATTGTTCTTGAATGGTTCCACTCTTTCCTGGCTTGCATTCATAGAACCTGCTGGCCCTGGGAATCTTTCACTTTGATTTCACCATTGGGCAGTATCCTACCTTATTGTAATTTTAACTGTTTTTTTAACAGACACATATAACATTATATTAATGCTGCCAAACATTTTGTAAGAAACCCTCAATGTAGAGTCAGTCCACTCCCCCTTGAAGGTTTCTTCCAAAATGTTTGGTAGCATTAGCATAATGTTCTGTGTGTCTGTTAAAAAAAACCCAGTTAAGATGACAAGGGTGCATTAGTGGGGCCCTTGGCCTGTGTGTGTGAAGGGGCTTGAGGGTGGAAGACAAGGGAGTGAGACACTCACCCAGATTTTCCTCCCCTTCCTATTGTCTCATTTTATTTGGCACTCTCTCTCTCATTTGGATGCTTTTATTCTGTTCTTTGAGGCCCCACCTTATCACCGCACTGTTTAATCTTTCCTGCTGGGGAATGTCAGTTTGCACTAATACATTCAGTATTAGTCTTCTTATAGTAGTCNTCATCCTGGGGGGCCTATTCAATCATGGGGGGGGGGGGCTGGGGGTGTGGGGGTTCCCCTTGCCTGCCTGGTGACTCAGCCACAGGAAAGGGGCAACCGGGGAAGGGCTGGATGGTGGGGGGTGAGTGGGGAGGCCATGACTATAGGGGTCATAATGGGTCAAGGGGTTTTTGTTCATCCTGGGGGGCCTATTCAATCATGGGGGGGGCTGTGGTGTGTAGTGCCTGTCCCCCTCTCTGCCCCCAGCCCAGGTGTTGAGGTGGTTGGTTTTAGAAGGGCCCCTGACCCCATTCTGTTGCTGTTAAATGCCATGCTGGTCGCAAATAAATAGTCCTTTATGGTCTGGAATTTGATCCTGGATCAGGCGGTCAACCTGATGTATATCACGGAGACCTGTCTGAACACTGAGTCAGGACCAATTTTGGCCGATTTTGTTCCAGCTGGGTACTCTGTGCAGCATGAGCCGCAGATGGAGGGACGGGGGGCATGGTGTAGCCATCATTTTTAGGGATACTTGGTCCACATGGAGATATCCAATGCAAACTCCACGGGGAATACAGGGTCTTCATCTCATGATCAATTTTGCCGGACACAGATTGGAGCTGCTGCTTGTATACCATGCACCTTCCTGTACAGAAGCATCTCTACTTGCTCTGGCACCAATCTGGTGTCAGAGGTGGTATTGCAGTCTCCATGGCTTGTGGTTTTAGAGACTTCAGTATTCACACCGACACCAGTTTTAAGGGGAAGGAGCAAGAGTTCATGGCTGCCATGCCAACTATGGGTCTGTCTCAAATGACATCTGGCCCAACTCATGACTGGGGGCATACTCTGGACTTGGTGTTTTGCATTGGCCTTGAGGCAGGAGGTTTGTTAGTTGGGGATGTGTCATTTATGCCCTTGTCATGGACAGACCATTATCTTCTGTGGGCCAGTCTCCCAACACATGTCTGCCTCTAGCAGGGTGTGGAACCTGTTCATATGGTTTGACCCTGGAGACTTATTGAGCTAAATGGTTCTGGAATGCTCTGTGGGATATACCTTCCAACCTTGACATCTGATCACTCAATGACCTTACTGTTGTTTGGAATACCTCGTTGCTGTGACCATTGACAAGATGGCTCCAAGGCATCCACTCCCTGCACACAGACAATGCAGAACCCCATGGTTCACGAAATACCTGCATCGACTGAAGCAAGAAGTGAGATGGTTAGAGGGACGGTGGTGCCGTACACATACTGAAGCTGACTGATTGTGACACAAAGCTATTTTAAAAGCATATGCCATGGCTATGCAAGCAGCAAAGAGGGGTTTCTTTGCTACCCTCATAACATCTACAAAGTCTTGTCCAACAGAGCTTTTCCAGGTGGTGAAGGGGCTGGTCAGTCCGGCCTCTCTCCGCCTGGAACTGGACTCTTCCAGTGCTTGCTGTGACACATTTATTGACTACTTTGTGGATAAAATCATTCGTATCCATCATGATTTCAATGCTGCGCTTGATTCAGTAAGTGTACCTGAGGCTATGAATGCCCTGTCTGGTCCAGTTTTGTGGGATCAGTTTCAGCAGGTATCGTCTGCTGATGCGGTGGAGGTGCTAGGGGCTGTGCGAGTCACAACTTGAGAACTTGACCCATGCCCATCCTGGCTGGTAAAAACCAGCCGGGAGGCGTTGGGGACGGTGCTGGCAAGGGTCTGTCTCTTATACACATCTAGATGTGTATAAGAGACAGCTTGTGGAGGGCAGGGTCACGGGTTGCCTGAAGGAGGCTGTGGTTCAGTTGTTGCTCAAGAAACCATCTCTTGACATTGATTGCCTTGCCAGTTATTGGCCAGTCTCTAACCTTCCCTCTTTAGGGAAGGTTATTGAATGGGTGGTGGCTCAGCAGCTCCAGGGGCACCTGGACTGCATTGGATTCCTTGATCCCTTGCAGTCTGTTTTTCATCAGGATTATGGCACCGAGACTGCACTTGTGGCCTTCGATCGTCAACAATCTCCGCCAGGAGTTGGACCGAGGTTGGTCCACTCTTCTGATTTTATTAGATCTGTCAGTGGCTTTTGACATGGTTGACCATGAGATGTTGGTGACCTGCCTGCAGGACCATGCCTGGGTGGGTGGAATTGTTCTTGAATGGTTCCACTCTTTCCTGGCTTGCATTCATAGAACCTGCTGGCCCTGGGAATCTTTCACTTTGATTTCACCATTGGGCAGTATCCTACCTTATTGTAATTTTAACTGTTTTTTTAACAGACACATATAACATTATATTAATGCTGCCAAACATTTTGTAAGAAACCCTCAATGTAGAGTCAGTCCACTCCCCCTTGAAGGTTTCTTCCAAAATGTTTGGTAGCATTAGCATAATGTTCTGTGTGTCTGTTAAAAAAAACCCAGTTAACATGACAAGGGTGCATTAGTGGGGCCCTTGGCCTGTGTGTGTGAAGGGGCTTGAGGGTGGAAGACAAGGGAGTGAGACACTCACCCAGATTTTCCTCCCCTTCCTATTGTCTCATTTTATTTGGCACTCTCTCTCTCATTTGGATGCTTTTATTCTGTTCTTTGAGGCCCCACCTTATCACAGCACTGTTTAATCTTTCCTGCTGGGGAATGTCAGTTTGCACTAATACATTCAGTATTAGTCTTCTTATAGTAGTCCCTCAGACTGATTGCAGTGGTACTGCTGATAGGAATGCGGGGGACTGTGGGAGTGGACTGCCTTGGGAACACCGCTGCCTCCCACAACCAATCGCTGCCTCCCACACCGCTGAAGTGTACACAAAGTGTACAGAAGTGGCAGCCCATGATGCCATTGGTTGCCACTCATGTTCTACTGCCAGAGCTCCTGAAGCTGGCTGTGCTGCAGCAGCCCAAGGCCCCAGAACCAGAACAATACAAGAGAGTACTTTTCTGCTCACCTCTGGACCATTTGAATTTCCAGTCAACTGAATTAGTGGGCAGAACCACTACCACATTCTTCTCTTCACCATTCCTTTGCCAGAATATTCACATACCACAGGAAAGTTGAACAGCGCTCTCTCTCCATGCGGCTCTTGGGCTCCGATGGCAGCAAGAGAAGTGGTGAGAGCCCTGGGGACTTCAGTAGCAGTGCTTGGCACCAGGAACTCTGGTACTATCTGAATAAGGAGGCTCAGGGAAGACTTGACTGGGGCTCACAGAGCAGATCCGAGTAGATTCTCAGAAAAAGCCAGTGAATGTTTGTATGATCCTTGCCCATCCCACACACAGGTGTGTCACAGAGCATCTGCAATGGAGACCTCCAAGAAAGGTGGTGGGGCTGATATGTCTCACAATGTTGAGGTCAACCCAATTATTGTGGCCCACCCAACAATTTGAATGGAGCACTCCTGTTCTCCAATGATGCAGAAATGTATCAAGTTGACAGCATCTCCTTAGAAGGTGCAATAAAACTCTAATGTCCCACAATGGTAACTATTAGGCTCTGATCCAACAAAGCACTTACATGTATGTTTGCCTGTCTCTTGTTAAGTATTCAGCTGCTTACCGTTACCCAAGCACTTAACTATAGTGTTGAATCACAGCTTTAATCTAGCTGTTGGGCAAACTATCAATCTGAGGCAACAAATTACAAACGCTAGACCAGTGGTTTCCAAACTCTTTTAAACCTTGCCCTGCTTCCTTATTTGCGATAGTTAAGTCCCCTTCTCCCTACCACACACACGGACATACCCCTTGCTCCCACTTCCCACCCTCCTATTTCTTCCCCTCTCACTTGGATTCTATTCTAGTTCCCATCATAGCTGATCATTTTGGGAATTTCCCCTAGATCAGTTAGAATGACGATAAGTGTTGGTCAGCTATGCTCCTTCTTGCATCCTCCCACCCCAGAATAAGGCTGGTTCAAACAAGCCATTCTGATTTTGCAGACTCTTCTGCAAAATCCAAATGGCTTATTGATTTTCCAGTCAGAATTCCAACCAAAATAATATTGGCTTTTACTTTATTTCATTTGGTCCAATCTGAACTCAGACCAAATGAAAAGCCTGTTTCCGACAGAAACAGAAACCAGCTGAAATTTCCAATTTCAGCCGTACCCCAGAATACCTTCCACACACCCCAGCTGAAGAATCACTGCTCTAGACAAGTACAAATTTGCATGCTAGTGTCCATTGTGGAGTTTCCTTGTGTCCCATTTCTGTGTCTATAGCTGAATGGCTATAATCAAAGCATTACTATAGTTATCCCACCTTTCAGGCCTGGCAAAGGATTAAGTACTAACCTGCCATATAGAAAGACACCAGAATGTCACCATTGCAAAACAGTGACCTGTGTGAGTTTGTGTGATGAGAATAGGGTTGCCACCTATGCAACATTTTAAGGAACACTTCTGAAAAATACATGTTGCAGGGCCTGCAACATGTATTTTTCATAAGTGTTCCTTTAAAAATTGCATAGGTGACAACCCTAGATAAGAAGGAATGCATTGTAAAATGGAGATAATGTTTGTAAAAACAGAGAGGTAGGGGATTATGGAGGGGACTCTGCCCTTAAGTCTGGGCCCGGAGAACAGTCCCCTTCTAACTTTTATCTGCCCATGGCCAGGACCCAGTGTTCACTGCAGGAAAACACAGTGAGCACAGCTCCTTGCCCATGGCCTCCACAGGTGCTGAGAGGGATCATAGGGGCCAAAATTAAGGAGAAACTTCCCTATGTTCTGCTTCTGCCGGGTATTTGAATTCCTGGAAGTGGCCATTTTGGATGGGACTGTGAGTACGTTCTATGGGAAGACCTGTACCCCCACACTACTTCAGACTGTTGTTTTTCACCAACTGCAAGAATGAGCATGTACATAAGTTGTGTAGATAAAAGCGCCTCTTAATAATTACAGCACAATTTAATAGTTTGCCTGAAAGCCTTTCTAATCCCCTCCAGTAAGTAAACAGCATTAAACTTTTAAATGGAATTTCAATGAGATGATGATGACACACATTTTAATTGAGTACAGCTTCAGCAAATATTAAAAGTTGGCCATGTTGCCAAGCCACAAAAGGGGGGGGGGGGGGGGGAGACACACTCTGGGTTGTGACCCAGCAGTGATTTTTTAGAAGTTTATATGAATTATCTTTGGTTGGAAGCTCACTTAAGAAGATTTTGGCCATCACTACTTCTAAATAAAATAATTCCATCTTGCTCACAAAACATTATTTTTACTGCAAAGTAGTCCAAGTTTATATAAGAGTTACTAATATGTTGGGTATGTATATGAATAATACAGACTTGCACATTGAAATAGATGCTTATCTGCATGCAGATGGCTGTGATTTTTGTTTCTGTGGCACTGCTGCTGTGCAAAGATTGTCATTACAAAAATTATTATGAAAGGACCACAGATTTTTTTGTTTTTCAAACAAAGGCAGCCAAATTCATGCCTGATGTATGTGAGCACCACTCCATTCAGGTTTACATCTCTCCCTGCTCTGAGATTTTTAGGCCACTCTATAATGTCCTCCTGAGCAGTTGTTAGCAACATTTATTTTATTTTATTTTTATTCAGTTTTTATGCCGCCCCCTCTTGCCACAGTAAAACACATAAAACATTGAAAAACAATTTAAAACAGTAATACATAAAAGCAGCATCCCCATCTAACAACCCACACAACCACCCTCCCCAAAGGCCAGGTGGAACAGCCAGATCTTACATTGTCTACGCAAAGGGGGGAGGTCTGCAGACAACATAAATTGCAATCCTCAAAACATTTACTTCAGTCCCATTGATTAACCAAGAGTAAATGGCTTGAGGATTGCAGTCCTATTAGATCCCCTAAAGCAAGGGAGGGGAAGAGTAATTTTAAGGTGAACTTCCCAAAATTACTTCTGGATCTACTCCACTCACTTCTGGATCTGTTCCATTGGTTTCTACTCTCTGGCTGTCATTTCACTCACAGTGTTGTTTTGTTTGTACTAATCTCTGCAAATTTTTGAAAGCTAGACTATTTCTCCTCTTGTGTCTAGCATGAATTCTTCAAGGTCAAAAGCATCCTGTGTCAGATACATAACTAGGCACACTGTCCAATTCAGGGGTGAGGAGGACACAGAGCAGAACAGATTCTTCAAATTCTCTGAATAAGGACAATTCCTGGTTGTGATTTACAACATGGATTTTTTTCAAAAGGGGAAACAGTCTTTTCAGGCTGTGAACTTCATGTCCTCATCCAGCTTTCAGTAAAGTCCGTGGGAGATTGTTCATTAGCTTCAATGGCTGTGGCAGGGTGCAGCCAGAAAAAAAAATGCTGGTCCTTTAAGGGGCAGTTAGCACCAGCAGAGGGATCTGGCTAGTGGGACTACAGGCACCCACCATTGGCCACTCACAAAGCAGCAGAGCAAAAGCTGGGTTGCTCCACGCAGGGGCTGGTGAACCCATGCATGCGGTGGGCAACATACACATCCCTGGCCTGTGTGAACCGGGTCGCACATCCACCCAGGGGATAGGCCTGCTGGCACATGGAGAAATAGCACCAGTCGGACCCCCTCGCAACCGGGAGACATCCCGCTTGTGGGCCCCAGCTGTGCAGGCCACACACCCCACAGGCCCTCAACCCAAGGGCATGCCCTGGACACAGGAAGAGACCAGGACCATAAAATGCCTGTTGGGGAGGCCAAAACGCAGGAGAAACATCTGAGATGCCATGGCACTGAAATGAATCGGTATAGCAAGACCACTCCAAGGGGATGTCATGGCTCGGGTACAATAGGGATATGTCCCAGTGCTGACAGCAGGCAAAAGACTGGAGGAAAACAACCTGTCTGGTTGTGCCAAGCACACTGAGCCATTCCCGAGTAGCCAGACAGGTTCCTCCACTGCCCCATCTCCCTTTACAGTGTGTGAGATCTGGCGAGACCGTCCCACCATTCTGTTGTGGTATGGTGAATAAAATGGTTACATGTTATTGTCTAACAAGCTGTCCATGTGTGTTTCCCCTGGGTTTGTTCCTCTCTCCTCAGACGGGGAAGGGGTTCTCCTGCCGATCCCTGTAGCTGCAAAAAAAAAAACTCCCCCGTGACCAGGTGTCCCTGTATCGCAGATGGCCCAAGGGTACTGTCTGTGATAAGGTTACTTGGGAGAGGCTTCCCAGCATTCCTTTGTGTGGGTGCATTGTTCTGTTGTCTGGCGCCCTTGGGGCATAGCTTCATTTGGTTGCAGACACCCTGGTCACCTTATATTTGCCTGCCATGCCCCCGGGGCAGTTATTGCTTGCTATGTCCGTTACATGTTAGACATGTCCTGGGTCCCTAGAATGCACAAAACAACCCCAGCAGCCATTTTGCACATGCACGCTGCAGAGCAAGGAGTTCAGCAGCACCCCACGACAAGGGAACCTTCTGGGAAGCCCCCTCAATCAAGCCCTTTGAGGCTGGTAATTACATGCCAGGGCCCCAGTGGAGGAGAGGCGGGAGAGGTCAGACTTGGACTACGGATCGGTTTCCCATTGACTTCAATGGAAAATTTTCCCGTTGACTTAAATGGGAAAAATCCAAATCCTCAATTTAATACGTAAATCACAGATTGGAATCTCTGACAGATTTGAATCCATAATTCAGTTTGAATGCCCATCCCTGCTATATACTGATATGGATACTGTGTATCTGTATATGATTGATGGAGAACGACATATAATTGTATAGAAAGAGACTGTATAGTACTGCTAACAAGACATTAGAATACAAGAGTAAGCCAAGTGAGCTAAATTCCCTGGAGAACATGACTTTGTGGGAATCTGGTACTACAAGGATTTACCCTGGGAGATCTGCACCCTGTTACAATGGGATTTAGGGAGCAGTCCCCTTATCAGCTAGATCATGAAGCAACAATATAAATTGGAGTTATGGAAATGACATTTCTAGCTGAACCCAAAACCTCAGTTCTGAATCACCTCAAATTGGGGGGGGGGAGAGGGGACTTCAGACCCATCTCCAAACTTAGTAGCTTAGATGCCACAATATTGGAAAGCAATTGTTTTGCTTTTATCACAGACAAGCCAAAAAAAATAATGAATGGGGCAAATGTTTGAAGGTCGGCAAGCATCTCGAGCTGAAATTAATATGCATTAATTAAAATATTTTGTATTAATTAAAAATTATTTGCATCCTTTTGCCGATTGCCTCTTCAGCACTATAGTGAAATTCAGATCTTTCTTTGTTTGGTATTGGTTATTTCATTACTTTGTATTTTGTCACCTATTTAATTTGGTATTCAACACATTGTTGCTTCATAACTTTACTATTTTGGTATGTGTTACTTTGGAGTTCTGGTATTCAATATTTTATTGATTTTTGTGACTTCATTATTTGCTACTTTCATGACTTTCTTCTGCATTGTTTTATTTATTTTTATTTTTATTCTGCCCTCCCCCCAAAGGCTCGGGGTGCCTAAGAATATCGTAAAACATAAGATACAAAACAAACCCCATAAAATCCCATAACATGATTAAAAAAAAACAAAAAAAACCACCCCACCCTAGGATCTACCCCTGTCTTTTGAGTGCCTGGGCAATACATCTTGCATTGCCCAGTGCCTTTTGAAGTTGCCCAGGCTAGGGCTTAGATGAACCTCCAAGGGAATGGAGTTTCAAAGCCATGGAGCAGACATTGAAAACACGTCTCTGCATGTCCTTTGTCCAGGTTATATGGACCTGGGCCAAAGGTGGAACTTGCAAGAGGGCACTCTCAGTTGATCTTAGGCCATAGAGGGAGATAAGTAGGAAGGTGGTTCTTTAGATATGTAGGGCCCAGGCTGTTTAGGGCTTTATAGGTCAAAACCAGCACTTTGAATTGTGCCCAGAATGCTATTGGCAGCAAGGGCAGACTTAGAAGCAGTGGCAGAATGTTTTGTCGCAGCCTCATCAAGAATCTGGCTGCCATGTTCTGCATGAACTGCAACCCCCAAACAATCTTCAACAGCATAAAGCACCTTGCAGTAGTCCAATCTTGAGCATATTTATTTATTTATTTATTTATTCATTCATTCAATTTATACCCTGCCCCTCCTGAACACAGCTCGGAGCAGCTTCCAGCAATAAAAAACACATACAGTATAAAACAATTTAAAACATATAAAAATGCAATATCAAATATTAAGAACAGGGCCCGGGATACATTAAACAATAAATAGGATAGGGGAGATAAAAAATCCACTAACCCCCCCTCCTCCCCAAAGGCCTGGGCGAACAGCCAGGTTTTACACATTCATCGAAATGTCAAAAGGCTTGGGGCCAGGTGAGTTTCCTTCGGTAGGGAGTTCCAAAGATGCAGCCCGGCCACCGAGAATGCCCTCTCCATTGTGGCTCCCCGCTTAACACGGGGGACCTCCAAGAAGGCACCCCTGGTAGACCGAAAGAGCTGCTCTGGGGAGCGGAGGGCGAGGCGGTCCCTGAGGTATGAAGGGCCGAGACCGTGAAGGGCTTTGTAAATTAGTACCAACACCTTAAACCTGGCTCGGCACGCTATCGGCAACCAGTGCAGAGCCCAGAGCACAGGTGTTATGTGCTCCCGATGACCCGTCCCTGAAAGGAGACGGGCCGCCGCATTCTGAACTAGCTGCAGTCTCCAAACCAGGCACAAGGGAAGCCCCATGTAGAGCGCGTTGCAGTAGTCCAGCCTCGAGGTGATGAAAGCATGGATGAAGGAGGCCAGGTCTGGGCCGGAGACAAACGGACGCAGCCTCCATACCAGATGCAACCGGCAAAAGTCAGCCTTTGCGACTGCCTCCACCTGCC
>QEPC01010861.1:22566-41226 GCA_003113815.1 Sphenodon punctatus
TGCTGCCACCAGGGTCAGTTCCCAGGAACCCCCCCACCCCCACCCTTTAACCATCCCTCCTACACCCCCACCCCACCTCCCTAGCCCTGAACAAAAAGAACCCCACCAAACATCCCCCGACACCCCCTGCAGACCCGAAGTGCCCCAAAGTGCCGTGCCCTTTAGCTGAGGCCCTTCGACCCACGGACTGAGGCTCGTGGCCTGAGGAAGGGACACTGGCCACTGGGCTTTAAAGCCCCAGCTGCTTCTGGGTGGGGGAGGAGGCAAGCCGGTTCTCACAACCAGCTTCTGCGTTCACCCCTGGCACTCACAAGGGTCTCTTTCTATCCCCGCAGATGTCAGCAAAGCAGAGTGGAGTGAAGCAGCGGCAATGCCAGGGACCCCCTCCTCCTCCTCGGCAGCAAGGTGGCTCAGCGAGGCAGGCAGGTAAGTAGATGATAGAATCCTGTCAAGGAGCCACTCACCGAAATGAACCAATCACATGCCAATTACCACAGAAGTCTGACGGGACAGTCCTTCACCATTAAAGCCCATGGCAGTTTTTCCACTGACTTCCGTAAGTGGAGGAGTACACCTAAAAAGTCTATAGTCACTGTAAGTATATGGACACCTCTCTATCACAGATATTCTAGACAGAGAGAGAAAGATATAAGCCATGGGGTAGATTAAGCGAGTTGGTACAGTATAGGAAGTCTGTGTGGCTGTGGCATGAATCCCAGTCCAGTGTACCCCATCAACTTTGCATAGATAAAGTCATTGTTCGTTCAGCATTAAAATATGTTTTTCTAATTTATCTGCAGTTGATTTTCCATTTGTCTTACACTGTCTTGTACATTATGTAGACTGTCCCTATGCTTTTAATGTAACTTGTTGCTATCTTTTTGAAATAATTGGTACCATGTGTGATTAAATCCATCCCTGATGGTGGTGCAGTTATATATAAACATATAGGAAGGGGTAACTAGCCTGAATTGGTTACAGCAGAGACCTGATAGTCTGGAGAATTTAGCCTTCTCAGTCTCTACTATGACTCTCATTAGTGGAGGTGGGTTACTGAAATGTCTGAATTTGTGGAATCCCTGTGCATGAAGAGACTGATAGGTGGGTCTTTAAGAAGGAGACTTGAGGCAGAGCTTGAGGGAGATAGGTGCCTATTAGAAGCATATTCAGGCTGTTTTCAGATGTGATGATATCAGGGATTTCCACACTTTGCCACACAGGAAAATCTGTGTTTTCATCATGTCTGAAAGAGTCGCCAGGTGTTAGCCAGGGCCGCAGCATGGACCACGGTAGGTAGGTAATAATTTATTGATTGACCACTCGGATCCTTTCAATATATAATAAAAAGTAGAACAAATACATACTTCAAATTATAACCATAATTATATAAAACCATACAATCTGAAATATTATCCGTTTAAAAATGTTTGTTTGATACACAGCACTAAGAAACAAAATCTGACAACTCGCTTTGAGCGTACAGAATCAAGACCACATAAAAGCTTTCACAGAAGAGCATCATATTTCCATTCAGAATAATCTCCCATATAGGGAGCTAAATATTCCTCCCGAATTCCAGAATAAAGTGGGCAGTAGAAGAAGTCATGTTTATTTGTTTTGAGTTGTTGACCCTAGCAGTAAGTACAATACCTAGTCTCTCATGGGACCTTATTCTATCGCCCTTCGAGAATGGCGGAAGGAAAGACTTCATCTCTAAAGAGTGTTAAGGCCTGCTTAATAATAGAATCTATCCATACAAATAGATAATGGCTAGTTGTGGAATACAAACAAATTTCAAGGTATATTGAGACCAACTTTTGTTTAGCTAATAAGGTAGCATCATTTTGGAGTTCCTGGTCTACTATCCTGTTCTTAATAAACTCCCCTGCTGCTTTGGCACCTAATGAACTCAATGATGCTATAGACAAACCCAGTTTGGCAACTTCAATCTCGATTTTACATTTCCACACATCCCTCATTCCCTTACTCACCAGCAGTGCAAACAGTGAATTAGATACCGGAGGAAATAGGGTCATTCTCAGTCAGAATTTTATTATTAGATATAGAGCTTGCGTTTTAATTGATGGCGATAGAGTCTCTGCTCGTAAAATGGCCAGAGGTGTACATTTGGGTACTGCCAAAATGGTCCTAAGAAATCTATTTAGGATTTTCTCCAATTTGTCTATGTACAGGAGTCCCCAAATTGCAATAGCGTACAATAGTTGTGGTACAACTTTAGCTCTAAATAGACGTAATGCAGGGGTTACTAATTTACCCCCATGATTAAAGAAATAACTCTGAATGGTATTTGAGTTAGTTTGGGCCTGTTGCATAGCTGAGGTAAAGTGGGGATACCAGCTGCAATTATCTGAAAAAATGACACCTAAATGTATGTACAAACTTGTTCAATCAGGTTATTCTCGATTTGCCATTGATAAATTTTCTTAGATTGACCCACTACCAATATTTTGGTTTTGGTGTAGTTTATTGTTAAACTTTCTTCATGACAGTATTGGTTGAACCTAGTCATGCTCCTTCGCAAGCCGATAGGTGTTTGCGACAATATGACCACGTCATCCGCATATAACAACATAGGAATTCTACGATCTTCAAACTTAGGAGGATGGGAATCACTCTGGGCAAGTGCGGTCACAACATTATTTATATAAAAGTTAAACAGGGCTGACGCCAGGATGCAACCCTGGCACACCCCTCAGTGCACTGGAATTCTCCCAGTCAGTTAGTGGTCATTAGTGTTGCAAACTTGCGAGTATTATTACTATGCAACTTAATTATCAAGAACAATAAACAAGGATCTATGGAAGTGCTACTTAACTTATGCCATAGTCGCTCACGATTGACCAAGTCAAAAGAATGCCAGAGGTCGATAAAACATAGGGATAATGACAATTTATTCTGATTTTGTGTGTATTTACTACACAACTGTTTAAGAATAAAAATATGGTCTACCGTAGAATGACCAGAGTGGAAACCCAAACCAGCCTGCTCAAGTAATATAATTTGAGAGTCATCCAGCCAGGCCTGTAGTTTAGTTAATAGAAATTTTGCATACAATTTACCTATTACACTGAGCAGGCTAATTGGCCTATAATTGACTGGTAAAACCGAATCTCCTTTCTTGAATATAGGTACTATTAGGCTATTAAGCCATTCACTGGGAAACTCTCCTGAGGCATTAATAGAGGTAAATAGGGGTGCTAAGATATTAGACCACCACGCCAGATCACTTTTAAGCATTCCAGATGGAATATAATCACAGCCCAGGACTTTTCTATTATTCAGTGGAGATATCAGACATAATATATCATCTTTCTCAACTGGGGGCCATCCAGGCAACCTATCTATAGGATGGAGTGTTAATTCAGCACTTATATTACAGGGCTTCCTAAAAAGCCTTTCAAAATGTTGTTCCCAGCAGTGAGAGGGGATTTTGGATTCTCTGGACTGTCTCTCACCAATTCTTGCTCTCTTAATAAGGTTCCAAAATTTCCTTAAATCATTCTGGTTTGCTGTATGCAAAAGATGACCCCAATTTTCCCAACAAATTTTTTTCTTTTTCTTTAACAAGACATATGTATAAAGCTTTCTGTTGGCTACAACCAATTCTCTATTTACTCTGGATGGCACACATCTCATCTGGCAAAAACTTTTACAAAGCCTCCTCTTTAATGACTGGCATTCTTCGTCGAGCCACCGGCCAGGTGAAAAATTAATATTAGACGATCTGTTAGTCACTAATAACAAGGGTAATAAGTACTCCATTAAGTTCTCGTAGTCTAAAAGAGTACCCCCCTTTGTTTCGCAAACTTGTTTACTCAGAGAAATAAGTGACTCTTGTATGATCAAATCCTGCAAAACTTCCCCCATATCCTTGGACCACCTTTTCACTACTGGGAAAGTATTATCTGAGGTCTCCCACGTCAGATTCTTTTGCTTAGACCTTCTATAAAATGAGGGATTGAGGAAATATAGAACCAGTGGTAGATGGTGTGATTCTACTCTGGAGACAATTCTTAATTTCTGTATACAGGATAGTAAAGGAACGGATACCATAAAATAGTCAACTATACTTGGGCCTTACACTGAAAAATAAGTAAAATGTCCCTCCATATCTCCAGGTAATAACCCATTCAACACCACTAGATTTAATTCCTCAAGAAGCTCTAGAGTTGGTCACAGTGTCCATAGATGCACGAATGTTGTTAAAGGGAGGTGCTATACAATCATCCTGATCCGTATCCAATGACCTGTCTATAGAAGCCTCTAACCTAGCATTCATATCGCCACCAATTAATAATTTAGCCATAGGAAATTTTCTAGAGACTTTGTGGACCTGAGAGGAAACAACTGACCAATATCATCATTATAATAAGGAGAAGTTATAGGAGGAACATAAATGTTCCCTATTAATAATTTAAAGCCACTTTTAAGGACACAATGCCAGAGTGCAAAATATGACTGATATGCACTAATCAAAGCCACTTTTGAAGCATACTCTATATTTATCAAAAGGGCTAGTCCTCCACTGGGTCTACCCTTTACATTGGAAGGAATAGCAACAATAGTTGAAACCTCAAAACCTTGACAATGCATCTCAGTAACTATCCACGTTTCCTGTAAGAGTATAATATCATGTACTTTAAGGAAACTAATACATTCTGTTTCTGAGCTGTTCACAGGCGGGGCGGGGTATAAATATATTAAATAAATAAATAAATACATTAAATAAATTCTGGGTCAGCTAGATGCTGCCTCCAGCCAGCAATATTCCAGCTTAGTACTTTGGTGAGTTGTGTATCGCCAGTAATTTGTCAGTGAGAAAATTCATCCTGGGTACCTGGATTAATGAGTTCTAAGTCTACCCCATCAGCCTTCCCCAAGTGCAACTGGGTCCCTAACAGAGGTTCAGAGTGCCTATCATTGTGGGCTTTAGATGTTGATGGTACTCAGTCAATCAGACCCTCCTCAGTTGTAGGCTCCTGATGGTAACCTTCGGTAGAGACAATCCCTTCTATATTTGATTATACGTCCACTAGAGAGGTCTGTAATAAAATGGGGGTCTGCACAACCGTAGGAATTTTAATTGATCTCTTTAGTGTTCCATGAGCACCATTCACATCCTTCCCCAAGGTATTTACAATAGTTACAGAATTAGGGGAAGATTCTGGGGCTGGGGGCATGACAATAGGGAAGAGCACGCCTCTTATTATATTTCCAGGGTCTTTATCCTTACTTAAAGGCCCTTCTATAGGAACAAGTTGCTCAGGCCTAGTTGCAAATTTCCCCAATTGATCGCGATTGTAAAGACCCTCCATACGATCTAGAATCACCTTCTGGTCCGTTAACAAGACAGTCTCCTTCTGCAGAATTGATGCAGGGGCCTTGTTAATAGTCCTATATGAAGGTTCATTATGACTATCAGTTCCTCTCTCTAGTACCATCTCTTTCAAATCAATTAAGTTTTCTTCCAAAGGGGAGAGAGGTACATTCTCTGTATTATTGTCAGAGGCTAAGGGCTTAGGATCAACAGAAAAGGTCCTCCGCATGGGATTTATATATCTCCCTGCAACCTTATTACCATTGGTTTTCAAAATCCCATTACTGTTACCATTATATACCTTTGACATATAAATGGCATGAGAATTTAATATAGTTTCATGGGTAAACAGTTGAGTCACCCAATTGTATGAGTTAAAACCAATATTTAGGCTCCAGCTGTTATTTACTTGATATAGAAGGCTAACTGATCTTATGTCTTTCCTCGTTATAGGTAACTAACAATATCCTTAAATGCTCCACTATATCTAGTGGAGAATTCCAGAAGAGCAGTAAGCCAGATGGAAGTGGCAAAATTGTAAAAATAACATTGCAAGGGAGGAGCTTAAAACTCTCATTTTCTCTTACTAGTGTACTATGAATTTCTGAGGGTTTTAAATCAGTCATAGTTGATTTATCAGACCCCATACAAGTATGCCTAGTTGACTCAGCCATTTCAAGATTTTGGCTCCACTCGATTCCTCCCCTCGGTGCTATTCCCTTATTACTTTGCATTGAAAACACCACCATATGTTCCTCTAATCTTGAATTAAGACAGTTGATTTGATAAAATAAAAAATGCACTGTCTAGGCAGTCAGCAAAATGTGTTCTGCTAAGAAGGAGGAATGGTTGAACTGATCAATCTGTTGGAGGTATTCATTAAGTAGGACTTTCCCACTATTAGGTTTTGATAAGTTTAAAGAAGAAAGGTCAGCACCATCCAGGCCTAAACAATCCTCATCCTGTAGGTCTGATAAAACTGAGAAATGGTTATGGGTGGAAATACCAGATACCAGATTAATTACAATATCAGTGGCTTTCTCAGACACACCCACAAGGAATGAGTCTATTTTCCTTTGTTTAAGGTATTTTACCTCTGGGGGTTAAATCAGCGCAGCATCCAGGCGAGAGCATTTCAAGGAATGTATTTTGTCCAAAAGAAATAAGAATTATCCCATGCTCCCGGGCTGCTCCAAAGGGTCGCTTTGGTGCACAACCCTTAGGCGCGCGCCCTAGGCATGCGCCTGTGGCACATTAGCAGGCTAACTATGTCCTTTTAATCTTTACAGGGCAGCCTCCCTACGCTCAAGACTCACAGGTAAGTCAGTTCAGCTGGGTCCGCTTGTCCACTGCACTGCACGCCACGAGCCACATGCAGCAGCAGGCTAACTATGTCCTTTTATTCTTTACAGGGCAGCCTCCCTGTGCTCCGGACTCACAGGTAAGTCAGTTCAGCTGGGTCCGCTTGTCCACTCCACAGCACTCCACGAGCTCCACACACAGCCGCAGGCTAACTATGTCCTTTTATTCTTTACAGGACAGCCTCCTCACGCTCAGGACTCACAGGTAAGTCAGTTCAGCTGGGTCTGCTTGTCCACTCTACTGCACTCCATGAGCTCCACCGAGGAAAGGCAAGGAGGAGGGGAGGGGTAAAAAAGTAACAAAGTGAACCAGTCGAGCAGCAGCAGCACTTAACTCCCTGCTATTCCCCCTCCTGCCTCTCTTCTCCTCCCCAGCTTCTCTTGATGAAATCATCTCCCTCCTCTCTTCATCCAATCCCTCCACTTACCCCTTGACACACCCCCTCTCGCCTCCTTATGGTGATTGCCCCCATCGCTGCACCTTCTCTGCTGCACATCATCAATCTTTCCCTCTCTACTGGGACATTTCCATTGACTTTCAAACATGTCACCATCTCCCCTATCCTTATGAAGGCCACTCCTGATACCTCCGACCCTTCCAGCTATCACCCCCTTTTGCTCCTGCTCTTTTCTCCCAAGCTCCTGGAGTGCACTGTCTACATGTGCTGTCTTGATTTCCTCTCTTCAAATTCATCCCTTGACCCCCTCCAATGTTTCTCTTGCTGGTACCTCCTCTACATCGCTTCCCCTCTCTGTGAGAGTTTCCCAAGGCTCTCTCTTCTCTTCTCCCTTTATCCTCATTCTCTGGGTAAACTCATTAAAACCCATGGCTTCCATATCACCTGTATGCTGATAACATTAAACTCTGTCTCTCCTAGTGGTGTGCACTAGGCCCCCATGTTGTTTTCAGTTTTTGTTTTCATTGTTAAAAATATTGTTTTCATTATAGCTGTTAAGGACACTGTAGTTATTGTTATCATTATTGATACTGATACCTCATAATTATTTCATAATTGTAGTTCTCACAACCCAAGCCCGGACTCAAGGTGGAAATTTTCAAAACTTTCCAAGATCAAGACAAAACAATTCAGAAATATTGGGTCCTGGCCCTGGATCTTCCCTCCTTCCATTGACAACGGGCATTTTTACACACACCTTAAAGTCCCAGATTTTTAAATCTTCTGGGTTTACAAGTCTACAAGTAAGTTCCAGATACATTTTTCACACAAATACTGCCCTGAGGCAGCCTAAAGTAGCATTTTTCACACAAATACTGCCCTGAGGCAGCCTAAAGTAGCAACAGCTGTAGACGTGACAGGCTGCCATGGAAACCAAGTGACCACAGCTGCCTGGAGCAAAGCAGTTTACCAGGAGAACTTTTTACACACAAAAGTTCTGGGAGAAGTTCTATGCAGAAGTTCAAAGAGCCAGATGTTTAAGCCAGATGTTTAAGATCTGGGTGAGTAATTTAGACACACAGTTCAGGATGTAACAGCAAACATGCAGAAGAAATGTGTGTGTAAAAGCACCCAGTGTAAGACCTGGCTATTCCACCAGGCCTTTGGTGAGGGAGATGGGTAGTGCATGGGAAGGGGGGGTTGGTTGAGGGGAGGAATATTAAAGCTCCAGCAGTTCGTTGTGTTCTATATTTTGTTGTTTTTTATATTTTGTTGTTGTTTTTATTGTATTTTATGGTTTTATTGATGTCATTTAAAAGCTGCCCCAAGTTGCCCTTGGCAGTCCCAAGCTGCCCTTGGAAGGAGGGTGCTGGCAGTAATAACAAGTTCTGGTAATAAATAATAAATAAATAATATACTTGAGGATATACAGGGCACTTTCTCAGTAGTATAATCTGATATCCATTTCTTACATTTGGGACCAACAGGGCAACTATGCACTCTCTCAATAGGATTTAGATGCCCAATGATGAGAATCAGATTCTAGATTCTTCAGGTGACTTTGAAAATCCCAGACTCAAAATACTGTGTGTGTGTATATATATATATATATATATATATAATGTGTGTGTGTGTGTATATATATATATATATATATATATATATAATGTGTGTGTGTGTATATATATATATGTACATAAAATATGATGTGTCAGATTTTCAACTGTTCTGTGTTGAGTATCAGTATTGTGAGTTTGTTACCCCTTTTGCCTTTATGTTTCAGCTGCCACGTTATCCATATGGTGGGTAGCAGCAACTACATCCCCTTTCCCTCACAAACTAGGACAGGTGGGGATGAAAAGGGTAGGGGTAGTGCCTTGAATCCAGTTTCTCAGCAGGCATCTTGATATCATGGTATGATGGAGAGTGTATATGGTAACAATTATAAATCTCTCACAGTTCAAGGAGACCATGGTTGCAATCTTGAGCCCGCTTCAATCCCAAGTAGACTTAAATGGGATTACTCTTGAAAAACTGGTTTGAGAATTGCAGTTAAAATCACTATTTCTTTACTGGAATGCTCTGAGTGGTAGCATAACATGGTGCCTCTTGTGTGGGACTAAATTTCAAGCCAATTATCTAATCTAATAACATTACCAATTGTAAGTCAAAGGTCTTTTCCCCATTTTAAAATATCTACATTCCTAAAAAGACAGTCTCTCTCTCCCAACAACACCACAGAAGGCTTATAAACACAGATTTTCCCACTGTTATTCCAAAGCATCCTAAAAATGTGGAATATCACAGTGCCATACAGAATCTGTGTACAATTCCCAAGAACCCAGGGAGGATCAATCAGAATATATGTACATTTGTTTTTATTTGGGCTGCATAAGCTCATTAGTATAATTTCCTCGGTTCCCTCCCCCCCCCAGTGACAAGACCAATTTGCAGTGGAAAGTCCAATAGAAAACATATTTCAGTGTCTGTGTGTGTTCTTATGGAAGCAAAATGAATTTGTTTTTAATTAGGTTGTCTTTGTGAAGAACTGGTGCCATCCAAAGCTCTGGGGAATCTTGCAAGCCCTTTCACTTGGTATAAATATACTTCATGCAAGTTACAATAATAATCATCCGATTAGCCAGCCCTTGTGAATGGTAGCTCGTGAAAACTGAGCAGTTTTTAAAATTCTCACATGTCAAATTATCAGCTTTACTAGTGGTGGTGTTTTTTTGTTTTTTTTAAAGGAAACCCTCCTGAAGGCAACAGAGTTTAATTCAGTTAAAGATGGAAGTTCAATTAGTGCCTGGAATTAATAGAAGTTGCCTGGACATGTAATTGGATTACAAAATAAAGACTCAGTTTAGCACAGATTTACAACCATGTAGAAAAGTATGGACTATGAGTAGGATCGTTGTGTTTAATGAGACTATGCACAGTTCATCATGCTCTCATGAAAAAGAAAATTTGCAGGTTTGAATTCCTATCTTATTTTTATTTATTTATTTATGTAAAATTTATATCCCGCCCCTCCTGCCCACAGGGCAGCCCGGGACGGCGAACAACAATATTCAATAAAACAATTTCAATTTTTTAAAACAATTTAAAAATACAATATGCGGGGAAAATAAAAACCATCCCCACCCCACCCCACCCCCTTGTCAAAAGGCTGACGGAACAGCCAGGTCTTACATACATGCCAAAATAGCAGGAGAGTGGGAGCCAACTGAGTCTCCTCTGGAAGCGAATTCCACAGCACAGGGACGGTCACAGAAAAAGATCTAACATTGGTGACCCCCCACCTCACCCGGGGAACCTCCAAAAAGGCTCCCACAGATGATTTCAAGGATCACACGGATACATGGGGAGTGAGGCAGTCCCGCAGATAAGCAGGGCCCAAGCTGTGAAGGACTTTAAAGGTTAAAACCAGCACCTTGAACCTGGCCCGGTGCTTTATAGGCAGCCAGTGCAGAGCCTGGAACACTGGTGTCATGTGCTCCCTAAAACCTGCTCCCATAAGGAGATGGGCCACGGCATTCTTTCCCTTATGATTTGCCAAATCCCATCTTAAAGCTTCACTGCTACAAAAAATATAATCATATGCTGCACTGTACTCCTATTAGTAAACTATTGGTTTGGTGGAAATGGTCTGTACATGGGAGTGTATGGAAACTGTGCCAGATAAGTTAACGATCAGGGGGCATAGCTATTATAGGGATAGGAAGGACATTTGTCCCATGACCCAAATTGGGGTGTGGGGGGATCACAAATCCTGGCCTGTTACTGTGCAGCCGGGCAGAGATAGGGTGGGTGGAAGTGCCTTCAGTGTGTGTGGGACTGAGCAGTTGAGCAGCACAAAATGGAGCATCCTCCAGGGCTCAGGTGCAGGAAGTGGAGGGCAGGAGAGGCACTGTGGTGTCAGGAGTATCTCTGGCGTCAGAGTAGCAGATTCACCAGAGTGTGTGTATGTGTGTGCGCGGGGGAGTCCATTTCTTGCACCTAGGCTCATTCCAACATAACTATGCCCCTGTTAACCATTGCTGAAATGTCCTCATGTCTGACCAGAAGACACATAATATCAAGACCAGAAGTTTTTGTTTTTGTTGTTCTCTCTTCCTTTAAGATTTTTTTTTTTTAAAATACAAAGAAAGCTTAATCTGAATGGTTTTTGAAGCCCTGGTACTTCAACACACATAAAATGAAGGGGGAAATATCTAAATCGCCTCTTGCAATCATAAACCTTATCGGCGCACCCCCCAATAAAGACGAGGACACGCTTAATGGGATCAAACAGCCACACTCTTTATTTAATATTAACAAACGGAAGGGGAGGATGGGGACACACCTCCTGCCTCCCCCCCTTCCAGAACTGGGGTCCTTATCTCTAATAACCTTGCTAACTGCTAATTAACCACCCCCTTTTAGGAGGTCCCCTCTCCTCTCAGTCCCTGCAGTCTGTGCGTACTTCTTTCCCATTTTCCATTAATTGAGAGGGTAACCTCCTGTTCCTTCTTTCCTATTAATTTACGCCCTGCCTCGTCCCCCGGGTTTCCCCAGGCCGGGCGGGTTGTTCGTGCCTGCCCCATCTCTGGGGTTAGTTTCAGCAAAGGTTGAGAACACCGTTACCCGCTGCTTGGCAGATGCTCCTCCCAGCAGGTGCGGCCGTCCGTCTCTCCCTTCGGGTTGGCCATACAGTGGGCCGCACTGTGGCGACTATGCCATGGACCTTCCCATCTCTTAAGGAGATGCTGCTACCCATGCTCTTCTAACTTAGAAATTCAAACCTTGTAACTTCCAAACTTTTGGGCTTCCCTCTGCCCCTCGCCACCAAAACCGCCAGCTTCGCTTGGCTGGTTTTCCGCCACACCAAAAACTCCGATTAACATCCTCAACTGTTGTTTCAGGACCCCAAGGTACAACTCGCATCCCGCATCTGATAGGTGCACACCATCACCTCTGAAAAGTTCGTCCCTATCGTACCGGATATCAACGTGCTTAATCACCTGCCCCCCTCTTTGCCGTAGCCAATTCCCGATTTCGGTATTAACTCTCCGTCTGGCCCGGTCGACCCGACCTGGGCGCTCCGCTGTGGCCCAAACCCTCCTAGGAAGCATATCCGACCATATAATGGTGCATGCCGGAAACCTGTCCTGAACTACCTTCAGGTCCTTCTTTACCTGTTTTGTCAGGCCCAGCCCTGTTACTCTGGGGAGGTTGTTTTCCCCAAGGTGAATAACCAGCACCTCGGGTGCCGGGCAGGTGTCTCGTGCCCCTGTTAACGTCGGAAGGAGTTGCTCCCATAGCATCCCCCTCCTGCCTAACCAGAAAATACTAGCACGATCACTGAGGCCCAGCTGGGTACCCCACCCGCTGCGTGCGGCCTTCTTCCCTGCCCAGTGGACGATGCTGTGTCCGATGATCCACACAACGCATCGTTCTCGTCTCACTGGTGCTTCTGCAAAAGATATAATATAGGTCAATAACTCATCGTGGATGCTAGGCCGGGTCGACTGACACGTGGTTTGGTTTCCCTTATATATGCTCGGTAGGCTGACGATCTCCATCTCCCTATTGCCCGTATCCTTTCGCCCGATAAACCCATGTCTGCTGCCACTGATGCCGCCCCTATCCTGAACGAGTGGGCACTATAGCTCCCTTGGTCAAGCCCTGTCAACCTCACACATCTGCTCAGGACCGCCCCAAACTGATACCGTGTCAGGGGGGAACCGTCAACGTGTAGGAAAAGTAATCCCGTAACCCTGGGGCGAGACCCCAGATATGTCCTCATTGCCCCGACGGGGCATATACGGGGGTCCCCGGCTGGGCGCAACCTAACCCACCGTCCCTTTCCCCTCTGATCGGTCTTGGACCGTCTGAGATGCAAGATGAGGGTATCGCCGTGCCACGACACGTCCCGGAACTGTAATGCTCTATCTGACCTGTCTCTTTTGGAGTCGGCTACCATCTCGCCAATACGAAAGGCTCCGAACAAGGCAGTACGGAAAACTGCGGTAAAAAGATCGCATTCCCAACTGGAAAAACAGACCTTTTCCAGTGCCTCAGTCAGGGCCAACAATATTGGCGGCGTGATTGGGGCCCTGGTATCCTGACTAGGTGGAACTTGGCGTGCCCAACTCTCCTTCAAACGGTTCATGAAGAAACCGTTATCAGGGGAGGGGTGTCCAGCCAAATGGCTCGTAAACGTGATGGCCGATATTCTCCCTGCGATTGTGCCCGGAGCCAGTCCCCTTGCCCGCAACTGCATGGCGTACTGTAAGATGCACCCCTCGGCTATGGGGAAGCCTATGTCCCACCCCTTTTGACACCTGAATTCCTGGAATTCGCTGAACGCCTTCTCGTACGCCAGCCTGGTTCTGGGCGCGAGGGATCCCTGCACTGCCTGGTAAAGCTCTACAATCCAAGGCGCCACAAGTCCCTCGGAAACGGGTCGGGTTCCTCGTTGGCCTCGGGGGCCAGCTGGCGGAAGCGGTCTGCCTGAAATCGAGAAAGGGCATCGGCGATGCCATTGGCAATCCCCGGCACGTGCTTGGCGATGAATAAGATATTTGCTCTCAAACATTTGAGGACAAATGCCCGCACCAGCCGCATGACCCTCTGCGATCTGGAAGACAACTTGTTGACAACATGGACGACCGCCATGTTATCACACCAAAATAAAACCTTCTTGTTGGCGAATTCAGCTACCCACAAATACACTGCCACTACGATGGGAAAAAATTCCAGGAATGTGAGGTCCCGTGTTATCCCGCGTTCCACCCATGGGGCCGGCCAGGGGGCCGCGCACCACTTTCCCCGGAAATAAACCCCGAAACCGTGCCCCCCTGCTGCATCCGAGTGTATCTGGAGCTCCGCCTCCACCAGGAGTCGATGCCGCCAGAAACTGACCCCGTTGTAGCTCGCCAGAAAGGATTCCCAGGTAGCCAAATCCTCCCTCATCTCCGCTGTCACCCGGATGTGGTGATGCGGGGGACGGTCGCTCCCTACCAGGGCGTACAACCGGGACATGAATGCTCGCCCAGGGGCAACGACCCGGCAGGCGAAATTAAGGCTGCCTAGGAGTGACTGCAATTCACGGACTGTCACCTTCTTCGCTCCCCCCACTCTGCATACCGCCTCCCTCAGCATCCTCAATTTGTCCTCTGGGAGTCTCGAAAGGGACATTTCCGTGTCGAGCTCTATGCCCAAATAGGTTAGTTTGGATGTTGGGCCTTCCGTCTTTTCGTGTGCCAAAGGTACCCCTATGTCCCTTGCCACCCTTTGAAATGCCAGCATTGCCTGCTCGCACTCTGAGGTGCCCGCCCTTCCCGCGAAGAGGAAATCATCGAGGTAGTGTGTGATACGGCCGCCACGCGCTCGTTGGCGCGTGACCCACTCCAATACCGTACTAAACTTCTCGAAGGCCGCGCATGAGATTGAACATCCCATGGGCATCGCCTTGTCGAAGTAGTACTGGCCCCCGAACTCCATGCCCAACAGCTCGAAGTCGTCGGGGTGTACAGGCAGGAGGCGGAATGCCGATTTGATGTCACATTTCGCGAGGAGGGCAGATGCTCCACAGGCACGCACCATTTCGACTGCCGAGTCGAATGAAGCGTACCGCACCGAACAAAGTTCTATAGGTATTGCATCATTCACCGACTCGCCCTTGGGATAGGACAAGTGGTGAATCATGCGGAATTCCCCCGGGGTCTTTTTTGGTACAATTCCCAAGGGGGATATCCGCAGGGTTGGCATCGGCAAGGACTCGAAGGGGCCCTGGATTCTACCCTCCTTCACTTCCTTGGCGATTTTTTGTTGCACGATATCCTCGTTTCCAAGAACGGATTTCAAATTCCTTGCCCCCAGGTGATACCGCGGGCCTACTGTTGGGATCCTGAAACCCCGTTCGAATCCCTCCACAACATACTCTGCAGTTACCCTATCGGGATAATCTTGGATAGCGGCCTCTAATGCCTTATGACAGACTGGGGTTGGGGACCTTGCCCACTGCTGCTGAGGGCCCGCCCTGTCCTGTGGCCCCCTGTCTGGTGTTTGCCCGCCCCCTCGTTCTGTTTCCATATTGGCGGAAACGGGAGCATGCTGAGGCAGAATGATCACCGCCGCACTGCGTGCATGCGTGTTTAAATCTACACTGGGCACGAAAACACCGCCCTCCATCATTAAAATCCCAGCATGTTGGTCCCACTGGGGACTGTCATGCTCGACCAGCCGCCGTCCCCCCTTGCGCGTTCACCGGTCTGGTGAGGACATGCCCGCTATCAGACCGTGGGGTATACCTAGTGCAACTGATGCACTCTAACCAAATATCTGGGGCGTGAATGTCCCACCTTATTCTGGGGTTGTTGGCTGCCCTACGATGAAATGACTTGTCGTAGCGCAGCCACGTACCGGGGCCCCCAGTGTCGAATGCCCTTCACACTATATCCGAGTACTTAAGCATCTCCAGGCCACGGTCTGGGAATTTAACCAATGTCACTCCCATATATATTGTGTAGGCCGCCGTCCAGTTGGACCACGACCTCTCAGCTTTTGGCCTCTTAAACCTCTCTTTTTCTTTCTTCTCCTCCTTGTTGTTAGGGTCCGGGATTGGGTCACTGAAAAGGAGGGTGAATATGTCTATGTATTCGCCGCTCCAGATCTTCTCCTTGGTCACCTGAAGGAGATGCTCCCCTAGGGGGGCAGACACATCCGCGTGCCCTCCGGAAAGGGGGCGCGGCTTGCTCTTACTTGCACAGAAATGGTTCACTGCGCATCCACAGCACTGCGGGGGCCCCCAAACATGGGCTGCCACCGTGTAACCCCGGTCTGTGCCGCCCAAGCACCCCTCCCAGTGGACTGGGTGTGATTGCCCAAATGCAGATGGGCTGACACCCACCCCCTGCCATGTCTGGCCCCGGCAACCCCATTCCAGAGTGCCCCTGTCAACAGTGGAGTCTAATGGGTGGGGCCGGTAACACTCCGTGTTCCACTGCCCATTCCCTTCTTCCCCCCATGGTTCGCCCCATTCCTCACCTGCACGTGGTTCTGGGTCCCCCCTGGACCACCGTTCGCCAGTGTGGCTCCCTGGACCACCGTGTCTGTGGTGCACCCCTTCCGGCCTGTCCTCCGCCGCTTGCCTTCCTTCCCGCGGGGGGTTGCCCCAAGTTATGGGTATGGGCGACGAGTCCTCTCTCCTCCTGCTGGGTCCTGGTTCATTGTCCCTGTAACGAGATGGAACCGCACAGTGCCACCCCAGGCGGGTAGTTCCCCTGGTTACCGTAGAACCATTACCCCTCCCCCCTGATGATTCTCCCAAACCCGCATTGGCCTCGCTCATTTGTTCCCCTTCTTTCCTGTGCATTCTCCAGCTCCTCTATGCGCGACTGGTACCCTGCCAACTGTTCCTGCATTGCTCGCAGGACTTCAACCTGATGTGCCCCCTCATCTCCTTTGCCCCTCTGTCCTGTTCCCTTTTGAACAGCTCCCCCCTTTTTCTTTGCCGGGGGGGGTCTTCTTTGCCCCTCGTTTCTTGGGAGGCATCACTCTTAACTATCCCTTCAGGGAAACACCTCCACCCTTCTTGTAAATTCTGGTCCTGTTGGCCCTTATTAACCGTGTTGCTGGGCCCCTGCACCCAACCCCTGGTGTAATCGCGACCGGGCCAGGTGCACCGTGTTGTACCTTGTAGGGCCTTGTCCCCAGCCACTAGGACAGCTGGGCCACACCACGTACAAGTAGGCCCTGTTAGGCCTTTCCTAGTTCCTCCAACCTATTACACCTTGCGCAGGCCGAGAAACACCAGGCCCAAAGGGCCCTGTTGGGCCTCAACCTCGCAGGGGCAGGGGTTGCCCTGAGACCTTTTGGGGGGCTCACACCAGGCCCTGTGGGTATTCCCCACGACAGGCCTATGGGGGGGTCCACACCACACCTCACACCCCCACGAGCCCGGGGGGGGAAGGGATCACCAGACCCTGCTGTGCCTGTTTGATGGCCACCTGTCCCATTGGGCCTTTCACTCACCCTTCGGGCCCGTGGGGGGGGGCTTTGCCCAGTTGGAGGAGGCTTCGGCCCATTGGGCCTTTACCCACGCCCCTAGGCCCGCAGGGGGGGGCTTTGCCCTACCTATGCCCCGACAGACCTACCCTTCCTTTACAAGTCGGGGGGGAGGGGGCCTTTGTCGGCCCTGTTCCCTCCGGCAACTCAAACACTCCGCCCTACTCCTGCGCACGAGCCCGGCCTGTTCTCAAGCCGGCCGCTCGTGCCACACATCCTGTCTCCCCCGCTCTAGCCGCGGATCTAAAATGGCACCCTGGATCTCGCTGGTCTCGTGAGACTTCCGGGCGTGCTTGATTCTGCCCCCGTTGCTTCACAACGGGGGCCCCTCCTCTCTGCCGGCCTGTGCGGCCGAAATCTCCGCCCCGTGTCCCTGTCCTTCCCCGCTCAGGGGAGTGGGGGGGTGGCAGCGCCAAACCCCCGCCGTGGCTAATGCGGAGGGGGGATTCTCAACCCAAATTGTACAATTTAGACCGACAGTCATAAAACCTCTTATTCTAAAGAAGTCCAGATACTTCAATGGATTGCAACCATATATGGCCACAGCGAACTGGTAACAGCCAGTTTGCACTCATATCTCTATGGGCAGTATTGAAATCTGGGCTTTGTTTACTGTAAAGTGAAACTCTAAAGATAAGTTTCAGGATGCAGTGCTCACATATTGAAGTCAATGGTAGTTTTGCCATTGACCTCAGTTGGATCAGGATCATGCTGAAAGTGTTTTGGGAAATGGGGCAATGGTTTGATGCAGAGATCAATATCGCCCCCATTGTGAGCATGTTCTTACACCAACCAAGATCAAGAAATGAACCTTAAGAGTTGACATCTGGCCCTCCCCCCTGCTGTAACCCTTGAGAGGCACAGTCTCCATTTTATTGTGGAGTGAAAGAACAATACAAATAATTCATTAGAAACCCTCAGGCTGAAGTCCTGCACCCATTATTTATTTTATTTTTTATTTATTTTATAAATTTTTACCCCGCCCCTCCTGCCACGCAGCTCGGGGCGGCTTCCATCATTAAAATACAATAATAAAATACAATAAAATCAATTTAAAAACAATCATAAACACTTTAAATATTAACAGGGCTAGAAAAACAACCAAACCACAAAACAAATAGGTAGGGGACTAAAACCTCCCTAACCACCCTCCCTCCCGAAGGCCTGGGCAAACAACCAGGTCTTACAGTTTTGCTGAAATTTTAAAAGGCTAGGGGCCAGGCGAGCTTCCTCTAGAAGGGAGTTCCACAGCCGCGGTCCCACTACTGAGAATGCCCTCTCCATCGTGGCCCCCCGCTTAACACGGGGGACCTCCTGGAAGGCACCCCCGGCAGACCGCAGGAGCCGCTCTGGGGCGCGAAGGGCGAGGCGGTCCCTAAGGTATGAGGGGCCGAGACCGTGTAGGGCTTTATAAACCATCACCAGGACCTTGAACTTGGCCCGGCACGCTATCGGCAGCCAGTGCAGAGCTCGGAGCACCGGTGTAATATGCTCCCGGCGGCCCGTCCCC
>QEPC01010861.1:43423-109032 GCA_003113815.1 Sphenodon punctatus
GGTCTCCGTGATGCATGCGAGGTCCACGGCCCCATCCAAGATTAAATCATGGATAACTGGGGCCTTGTTGACAACAGACCTCGCATTCATCAGCACCAGCCCCCCATGTGCGGGCCCTGGACCCGGCACCTCCCTCTCCCTTAGTGGGGGGGTGATGACATCCACACTCCTCAGGCACCGTGGACCCCTAGGGGCCCATGCCTTCCCACCCCATGGACCATACCGTCCACGGCCCAGCACGACCCCAATGGCCATGCCCCCTCCTCCGTCCACCCAATCCCAGCCCTTCGGAACTGGCTGTTTGCCCCACAGCCCTTCCCTACCCCACCCTCCCTTCTGAAGGCCTGGGTGAGCAGCCAGGTCTTGCAGACTTGCCGAAATGCCAACAGACCTGGGGCCAGACGGGCTTCCTCTGGGAGGGAATTCCAGAACCTTGGCCTGGCCACCAAGGATGCCCTCTCCATTGTGACCCCCCGCTTTACACGGGGGACTTCCAAAAAGGCACCCCCGGTGGACCTCAGGGATCGCTCTGAGGTGCAGAGAGCGAGGCAGTCCCCAAAGTATGAGGGGCCCAGACCGTGTAGGGCTTTATAGATCAACACTAGCACCTTGAATCGGGCTTGGTATGCTATAGGCAGCCAGTGCAGAGTATGGAGCACAGGTGTTATGTGCTCCCGCCTTCCCGTCTCCATAAGGAGATGGGCTGCCGCATTCTGCACTAGCTGCAGCCTCCAAACCAGAAACAAGGGAAGCCTCACGTACCACACATCACAGTAGTCTAGCCTTGAGGTGATGAAGGCATGAATGAGGGTGGCCAGGTCGGACCTGGAAATGTATGGACACAGCCTCTGTACCAGATACAGCTGGCAGAAGGTGGCCTTAGCCACCATCTCTACCTGCCAATCCAGCCGGAACCCCGAGTCCAACACCACCCCCAGACTCCGAACCTGCTGGGCTACAGTAGGGAGGAACCCCCCTACCAGGGGAGTCATTACCTCCCTCGCCCTACCGACCACCATCATCTCTGTCTTATCAGGATTGAGCTTCAGTCTGTTCTGCCACATCCAATCCACCACAGCCTCCAAACATTGGGAAAGTAATGAGGTAATTAAGCAATGAGTAATGAAGTAATTGATCGATCGATCAATCGATAGTTGTAGGAGTTAGCTTAGTTATAGAGATAGTGTGTAGTGATTCATTTTTAATATTTTATAGTGTGTTTGTAGGACTAGGCCTTTGTAGATATTAGATAATATTTCATTTAGTTCCATAGGTTTTAGAATAGTTAATAGCAGTTAGAGTTAGTGTATATATCATCATCATCATCATCATCATCATCATCTTTATTTACTTAGCCAATGGCCATCGTAAAATACAAAACACACAATATATAGCAGACAAACAAAATCACAATAACAAAGGCAATAGCCATAAAAATATATAATCCAACATTATCTGTATGATATCTAGCAATATCATACAACCAATTCGTCTAAGCAAAAATTAAAGCATTTAGCATGCACCATGAGAAGTGGTAGCTTGAATAACTTATTGCTAGATAGATTTCTTAAAGAAAGGAGGGAGTACAAAAAATTATTAAAAGAAAAGAAAAAGCAACACCAAATGGCTTTTTGTGAAAAACTGGAGATGGCTGCTGGGGAGGGTAATTCTTTGCAATTCTGGTTTCTAATCAAATCAGTATGGGCTTCGGGTGGTACCCAAGCGGAAGTCTATATTCCAGAAGACAAGTGGGAAAAAGATTATGGGTCCATATTTTCTGCAGTATTAACTGGTGAAATGGAATTTACACAGTATTCATTTGACACTTTGCCCCCCTGGGACCCAGTCATCCCTGGTGAAGTAGGTCAGTTTATTGCCAAATTAAAATCGGGAAAGACACCAGGAATTGACTTTGTCCCAGCTGAACTTCTTAAAGGTAACATAGAATAGTGGAGTAGGACCTTGGCTATCCTATTTACTGCAATAAATTAAACCGGGAAAATTCCAAAGGCATGGACCTAGAGTATTATAGTTCCAATATTAAAAAAAGGTGACCCCAAGGATCCAGCCAATTATCGTCCTATATGTTTACTAAGTATAATTGGCAAACTGTACTCTAAGTACTACTTACTTAATAGATTACAAAGCTGGGTGGAGCAGAGGAATCTTATAGGAAGTGAACAGGCAGGATTCAAGAAAGGTGTTCCAACTATCGATCATATCTTTGTGCTGAACAAACTTATTGCCAAATATGTGCAAATGAGAACTAAATCTCATTTATATATCTGTTTTGTTGATTTGAGGACTGTTTTTGATGCAGTAAACAGGGGGAAACTTTGGCAGAAGTTGTTAAAATATCAGATTGATGACTTGAGACTGCTTTATTTGATCCAGGCAGTCCATGACAATTCATCTCTCCAAGTCAGAATGAACAGCCAGAGAAGTCTCACATAGCCCATAGAAGTAGGGAGGGGCATCAGACAGGGCTGTATTTTGGCACCCCTACTATATGATTTATACTTGAGTGACGTGAAGGAGACACTTGCTAACTCTTCTTATCATCCTATAGAGTTAGGTAACCAGAAACTTTTGACTCTTCTGTATGCCGATGATACGGCTCTTTTGGCTCGGTCACAGGTAAGGCTAAGTAGGGTTATGGCAGCTTTTTGTTCCTACAGTAGAAATGAATTACTACTAATTAATTATACTAAAATAAAGGTATTGGTTATAAGTAGATCCCAAGTTCACCATAAGTGATTTATGGAATCTCACAGGACCGAGCAGGTTAGACAGTATAAATACCTGAGGGTTATAGTTTTTGCTCCCCCTCGTGGCGTTCGCACTTCAAATCGGTTCGGGTAGTGACTAAGTCAACATGCCAAGGTATCCTAGGCTTCTATTGGTCCAAAGGGGGAAGGTTGTTTAGACCAACTTTGATGCTGTGGATCGTATTGTTCAGCAATCATCACTTTTCACTCAGACGGGATATTGGTTAAATGAGATTGGAAAAAAATACATTTGAAGTTCCTTTTTAGTTTTCTTTTGGTTTCTACATTGCAGTCATGTTTCCCAGATTTTCTCCACAATGATGGGGAAAGTTGAAAGAAATACAAAAACTCAGATTCTCATGATTGTAGCAGCAGTGGCTTTTGGAAAAGACCCTAAGTTATGAGAGTTGTGATATAATCATGAGAGGTGGATGTAGTTTGGTGAAAAAGAAAATTGTACTGAAACACAATTCTCATGGGGGTCCTGAATAAAGCTGAAAGCTTTTAAAGAATCATAGCTAGTTTGAAAAAAGAAACGGAAAGACCCTTCATGAAATGTGTAACGCTTCCCCCATGTTTCTTTGGGTAATTCTGTTTAAAAGGTGGAAATGTAACGCAACGGATTAGTCTCTTTTATCCAAGGTCTTATGGGTTGTAGACTTTGCTTGGCCCTGGGACAAGATGTTGAAGAAGGTGGAATGTAGGTCCATTTGCATCATGTGTATTGCGTTACTTATGGAAGAATTTTGTACATCTGCTAAAGTTCACAGGCTTCTTTCTCCAAACACCAACACGCACACACACAAACACTACGTATTTTTAAACACATTGATCTGGTCACTCTAATCCATTACTGGTATATTTTAAATATTTTTTTGTCCGTATTCATGTCTCCTTAGTTGCCTTCTGGCTCTGTGCGATTCTGACAGCATACAAGTGTTACTAAATAGGAGTGGAAAAGACAGTACATCTTTTTACACATACGATCTTTAATGTTTATAGCTTGTAAAACATCTGCCTAGTGTCTGGCTGGGTAAGGAATTGCTTAATTAATTTCACTCTTCATAAGCAAGAAGCTGGGTTGTCAAATGAATTAAATGTATAAATTGATATATCCTTTGTATGTTACCATATAATTTTCAGTTCTCAGAAGCTGACATGAAAGGTGGTGTGTCAATGGAAAAACAGTATTATGGTATCTCTCAATGTGATATTTTTAGAAGACTGCAATTAGATTGTATCCTGAAATTTACTTTATGAAGATGGAATATGTTTGACATCGTGTTTTATGGTAGATTATGGCATGAACCTACTAGCCACTCTATCAGTTTTGCCTTACTCTATATTGCACACATCAGTGATATCCAGAACTAATTGGAATTGTACTGTCTTGGAAGCTTAATCCAGAAAACTGCATAATGTTCATCTATATAGCCATGTGTACTGAGTAGCTTCTGGATTGTCCCTTCCCAGTCTTGTATGCATGCTGTTTGCTTGTTCTACATGGGTTCAGGATTTGATATTTATGATTACCATTTATTAGTTCCTTCCCACTGCTTGATCAGTCCAGGTCATCATTTTATGGTTAGGGTGTTAGTACCACACATTCTCCATGTGCTTGCTACGGACATGGAAACACATGTTTCAGTGAACCAACAGCATCCTCAGCCAGCAAGAGACCAGAGATGCTGCTGGAAGACCAAGGGCATTTTTAGATAAATGGGGGGATATAGCGGATTGAAATATCCACTTTTTAAAAAGTTGCACGGGAGTGTTTACATGGACTGGAAGTCACCGGCCGCCATTGAAAACAGCAGTGCCCAGCGGCCCAAGCATTATTTTTAAAACCTGATTTGTAGGTTTTATAAATCCAGTTTTAAATGCACAATCCACCAGGCGCTGCTGTTTTTAATGGTGGCCGGTGACTTCTAGTACATGTAAATGCTCCCTATGTGACTTTTTAAAGAGCGAATGTGTCAACCTGCTAGATTTCCCTGCTTGTCGAAAAACACCCCAAGATGGATCCTCCTGTCCTCATTGGGTAGGGGTAACCTGCTCCTTGGAGAACACATTCAGACACCACATTTTAGCACAGAGACTGGAGGGTCATCACCCAGCCTGAATAAATCTATAAAAATGCTGGATGATGGGGTCCCCAATGGGACAACTCACTGAAACACTGATATTCTTAACCTTGGCTGCAAACCTAGAGTGCTTGTGATGGCATAGCTGTACTGAAGTCAAGACAGTTCTGTCAGTGCAAGGACTTTCAGCATGTCCCTTGGTTATAAGCCCAAAAGTACTTGCACATTATCCTATTGTAATCTATGTGACTACTCATGAGTAAGTGGGTCCAGGACTGAGACCGAGTAGCTTCCTATCCTCCAAAGATTTACATGTGCACATTAAGAGTATTTTTTCCTCTAATGGCAAGTGCCAAAAGGTGGGATGGAGAAAATCCAGCTTATGAGCTAAATTCTGCCATTGTATGCTTTTTATTTGGCCCATTTGCAGTATTGGGATGTGATCCGCCAAGCTACTCCTTCCCCTATGCAGTGACAGACTAGCTCAGGTGAGGAAGTCATAGACGAGAGTGTACACTCAGGGATAAGATATGGATTCATGGCATAAATATATTATCTAAGTCCTCCCCTTTTCCCCCCTGCCCGGAGCACACCATTTAAGCATGCCTGCTCCCAATTTCTATCTGGTTCTCAGAGCTTATATTAGCTTTCAGAGAAGCACAGCAGAGAATAAAGGTCTCCCACCCTTTGCCTACTGTATGAACATACATGTAAGTCATTGGGTGAAAACAGACATGACGCTAACCACCATTTAACCACCCTTGGTGGTTATTTATGCATGTTGCAGGGCTGCATAGGGCACCAATACAGCCCTGCAACATGCATAAATAACCACCAAAGGCAGCTAGCATCATGTCTGTTTTCACCCATTGAAAGATTGGGCCAGAGCTGAAACAAATGTGCATTTTAAAGTTTGTGAATACCATTTGGATGATCATTTTCAGAGAGGAATATCTGTGTTGATTGCTCTTTGGAAATTCATCACTTCAGTAATTCAGAATTTCATACACTTTGTTGATCAGTGTTTTGTTTTTTGGTTGGTACATTATGTGATTTTCTTCTGGTGTATGACACACAGATGGCCCATTCAAATGCACATTCATATTTTATTTTATTTTACAAAAAACAAAAATCACCATTGTTGCTAATGATTAAAAGTACTAATATTGAAGTGTTAACTAGGGCTGAAACTTGATCTCTTTTTTTTTTCTCAACTCCTTTTGAGAATCAAGCTCCCAGCTCGATTTCTATGTGAAACGAGAAAAGCCCCGGTTTTTCACCCTTTCTCAATTGAGATTTTTTCCCCTCAGTTTACTTACCGGAGTCACGTGTGTCATGTCCTGAACCAAGTCTCATACTCTGTGTCTGTCTGTGGTCAGTCTATCTGTCTCTTCTTCTCTTCTGCAGTCACCAATTCCATGCTGAGAGAAAGAAGAAGAAAAACAAACCCACACACAAAATGGCTACTAAGCTCTTCTGCGCATGTGCAGTCCTTTTCCAAAATGATGCCAGCAGCATCATTGCCATTTTGGAAAAGGACTGCACATGCATAAAAAGCCCAATGATCATTTTGCACATGCATAGTTTTTAAGCAGGATTCTCACACCGTTAGCAAGATCTTCTCAAGATATCGCTAAAGGTTTTCAATTCTTGTGAGATTTTTGTGAGAACCAAATTAATTCTCATTTCAGCCCAACCACCATAACAAACTGTGCAAACGTTCACATTTAAAACCAACCTCCACATTTGCATTGAACAAACAACCCACATAGGTCACGTTAGGCATATGCAGTGGATATTTCTTTCCCCCCTCTAGCCCTCAAGTGGTGTCTAAGTCTAGTATTAGAAATTGCACAGCTAGAATTTTGAAGTATCCAATATTAGAAGCTGCACAACTATAACTCTGGTGTGCCTGTGGGCTGTTGTGATTTATGTTGTTTCCGTTCAGGTTCTCAAACTATTAAGTATGCGGTGGCCACATTTTCATTTCATAGAAAGTTACACTTTTAGATCAGCAAGGGCTATTATGGCCTGAAGTACAGTGTGGGTAGTTAAATCTGTATTCCATATGGAGTCATAATTCATGAAGCCTGCTAGAGCAATTGCCACACATATCGATGATCATCTCTCCTGAGTTTCAACTTGGTGGAATTCCAAGTGTGTTTGTGGGGTTCCATTCATTGATAGCAGTCTATTGTTAGTTTTTCAGAATGGGTTTATTAAATTTTAAAGCATGCAGTACAGGCAGCAAACTGTACACTTTCTTTCCAAAAGTATTTGATTCTTTAAATAATACATTCCAGAAAGAGTATATTCCAAAGAACTGCAATCAAATACGTTTGGAATAAATTTAAATTAGAGATAGGCCAAGGTTACGGAATTGGAATTACTGCCAAGAGTTTAACTCCTCATTCTGTTTATCCTATATAATACAGACATTGTGTTGTTGGGAGAAGAGCAAGTGGTGACATTTACAGTCTGATCCTTTGGCAGATAGATAGTGTGCATGCTATCATGATTTAGCACACATGAGTCAAATTAATTTCCATAGAATCAAGTGCAAACTAACTGATAGTGCCTGCCAGAGGATCAAGCTTCTTAATAGAGGCTTGGTTTCTGAGTCAAAGAACATCCAAATATAAGGTGGAGACAAAATAAAATGAGCTTGAAAGTGACAAAAGAAAGAAATGTAGGAGAACTGAAACCAAAGTGAAATCAGCAATTCATGAAAACTTTAATCGGCTACAGTGGAGTGGCATTAACGGACTGGATCAAGGGATAGGGAACATTTTTTCCATGGGTGTGAGTAGCTCAGGATGGTTGAGTTATATCTGTCATAGAACCATCCTCTAGCCTTGAGTGCTACCCTCATCTCTACTCCCTTCCCGATGAGCTCACTCTTTCAGTGCTAGAGCCTAGGGATTGGATTTATGGGCCAGATCTATGAATTGGAAAGGGGCCAAATAAAAAACAGCAATGGGCCAGATGTAATTACAGCAGCAAAGGTAAAGTCCATTACCTGCAATAGGCTTGTCACTGTATGGGAGATAAATAAGATGCCCTGACTATGAAGAGTTGATAGATTGAAGACAGATGTACATCAAGACAAACCAGATTAGATGAGTATAATTTTTTGTTTATTTCTTTAAGTCACCCACTTCTAAACAGTGGAGATGACTCAGGCAGACTGAGGTGGCAGACAAATATAGCATTTGTAAAGTTCATAGAAGAACTGAATCTTTAAAGAAGAGGTTGGAACAAAGGAGGATGCGGGAGCTTGATAGCTCAAGCATGGAAAAAAGAGAGTAAAAGACAAATAGCAGCCAGTGTGGCCATTTTACACTACTTTGAAGTTGTGTCTTTATAGGGAAGATTACTATGTACTTATATATGCTAGAGCCTAGAATGCCGCCTTGTGTTAGGTTCTCCGGTGGTAACCATTTATAATGGTTTGAGAACCAGATCTCTTGGAATTTGGGCTGCTTTGTACTGGTGGAGCAGTGTACAATAGCTGGAGTGCAGACTTGGGCCTCATGGCTGAAATTGTGAGACGTGTCATTGTTCAAAGGAAATCAAGTCTCCCTAGTGCCTTATCACAGGAGAGAGAGCATTGCTAGGTGTCCCTTATTTTAAGGGACCATCCCTTATTTCAGGTCCCTACATCTCTCCAGAACATAACGGTGCACATCTCTTATAACATGGACAGCCCTTATTTTTAATTCCGCAGCTCCGTGGAATATAATGGCTGTCCCTTACTTCAGTATCCCTCAATTCTGTAGTGTCCCTTATTCTGAAATTTTGATCTGGCAATCCTAAATTGGGATGGTAGTTTGAGTGTAAAATGAGTACTGTTTGGGATACACAGTAGCAGCTATTTGGAGTCGCAGTTTATTTTTTCAGTATTGGAAAATATATAGCTCCCCTCTAAAGGCCTTGCTGGATGTCTCTCTCAATTCAGTTCCCTAAGGGAGTCTTACTGGGGAATTGTGGTCAGGTAGATGTTGAATTTGGCTTGCTTAATCATTACGTGAGAGGCCAAATCACCATTATCTTTCATAAGTTATTTGTTGTTAGTGATGGACATGAACTGATGGGTGAGGAATGGATGATCTAGTATTACTGTTTCTGAAACACTAGATGCTCATGGGGCTCAGTGGACAAAGCACGGTTCATGACTTAGTTTCCTGTGTAAACTGATCCTCCAGGCACTTACACATGTGTAGTCCCATAGACTACAAAAATATTGAATAGACATAAGTGTCTGCAAGATCAGGGTATGTTATGTATGACTGTAGAGGGAAATAAAATGGAAAGGGAAGAGACTTTTCCATCACTATTTTCCATGGATCTTCAATTAGGTATTTTTAGAAGAGACATTAATAAAACTTGCCTCCAAGCTATGTTATTATATGGAAGCTCTAAATGAAAGCACGTAAAATCACTTCAGTTTTCAGATAAAACTTTATGTATGTTCAGAGTTATTATCCCACAGACAAAAAACCCTCCGGTTTACAAGATGAGTTAAGTCTCTTGCAAATTCAATAATGCACTAAAAAGCATGGAAATTGCAAGTTAAGGCTCCTGCTTTAACGTCGGTGCCATGTGAGCAGTAAAGATATTGTACAATCTCACATTGTGCTCATAAATTAGGCTTCATGTACCTGCACTTTGCCTTTGTCTTTCAGCCCCAATCTTCTTCCTTTTCAGGTTGGGGCCAACACTGAAGCTGGGGACAGGAGGCCGTGAGCTCCATTCCCTCTATTCTTTCAGTTGGGGAGAATGAGACAGCTGATTAATGTCTCGCAACCGTCCCTCTTACCCACTAGTCCCCACTGCCCTCCCAGAGCACAGTGAAGCTGGGTACAGTCATATACAAATGTTTAATATAAACTTTAAATTGGGTATGCATTGTAATTAATTAAATGGAATGACCATTAGAAGGAATGGAGGCAATGACAATTTCTAAATATATACTGTTGTCATTCCAACATCTATGAAATAATACAACACATCTCAGCTGCATCTTTGGGAGTATATGGGGAAGGCAAGAGGGTGTGAAATAATGAAGATGGCACCAGATGCAGTAAGTGGAATGATAGGGGAAAATACAAAGAGCGTGCAGGGTCAAGTAAGTGGGTGGAATGGCAGGAGGAATTAGAAATAGTTACAATAACAAGGTTCTGAGTGAAATAACTGATTCAGAAGACGGATGGGATGCCATGGGGAAAGTCCTATTGTTTTATTCACTTCCCATAGCCGACTTCCTATTCTTTAAATCCCAATAGCCTCCCTCCTTGTTGTTCCACTTCCTCTCCTGATTTTTTGTTTGTCGTTCCACATACCCCCTTACTTCTGTTCCATATGACAAATACAGACAAACGTATTTCATGAGACTTTTTGAGTTCTCTGTAAAAGGAGTGGGGCTACAGGGTTAGAGGAGTGACTTGGACCCAGGACTCCTGAGTTGTCTGTTACAAGGTTGAGAGAGCAGGGGAGAGGAGAACAGGTTTGAAACCAGGAGTACTGAGTTGCTTGTGAAGGGAGTGCAGCCTACTGGATTAGAGTGGGGTGGAGAGGCTGGAAGTCAGGAGTCCCACGTTCTCTGTTAAAGGGTTGCGACTAAGTAGGTTAGAGGGGGTGGGAGCCAGGACTCCTAAATTCTCTCTTTCTTAAAGAGAAAATGGAGGGGTGATGGACCAGCTGATGCCCTCCTGTCCCCAACTTCAGTGTTGCCACAGTAGAATGATGAGCATCATCCCCCCACACCCAAAGCACCCCTCACTGTTGTTCCCTTGTCCCCCCACCCTTGTTTCTTTGCCCTTGCTCCTCCATCCCCCCACACCCAAATCACCCCTGCCTTCTCTCCCTTGCCCCCACACCCAAAGAGTCCCCATGCCCTCACTCCCTTGCCTCCCCCACACCCAAAGCANGCCGGGAGGGAGTTCCAGGCATGCGGGACAGCGACCCCCCAGCACTTGCCATACAAAAGAAGGAGATGGAGGAGGAGCAACCACCAGGATAACTTTCAAAGTGCCTGCAGTGCACGCAATTGCTTTGTGGAGTCGCTGCCATGTTCTCTAGTAGTGTGGCATCCTAGGAAGTGTAGTCCCAGCAAGCGACACTACTAGAGAACTTGGCGGTGGATTCACAAAGCGCTTGCATGCACCGCAGATGCTTTGAAAATTATTCTGGTGGTGGCAAGTAGAAGCAGCGGCAGCAGCAGAGGTAGTGGCGCTATGTTAACAGCATGGGTGGGGGGTGGTTGTGCACCTTGCCCAGATTGAGACAGTCAGACTAAATGAAAAATCAGGCTTCAAAGTTCAGTTATCAAACTGCAATATCTCCGTGGTTATCCAATGGATTCAGCAGAAAGCTTCACAACATAAACTGTTTACTCCAGTGATACTCCACCACAAATATCACAATCTTAACTTTGATCATGCCAATTTTAGAACAAATAGAATGTTGGGGCTTTATAATGTAGCATGCAACACACTTTAACTATTAGAGCGCTCCCGCACTCTAATATTGACTAGTAAATTATCCAAATAGTCATTCTGCCATGCAGAGAGAGTCCAAGGTTTTGTGGTTCTTTCTGAGTTATTAGGGCTGCTTGTACTTGAAGATCAGGCCAGATTTTTCAAGTGTCCAGAGCCCAAAATTCAGAGCAGATATCAAAAGAGCTAGACTCCGACTTGGGTACCAAAGTAAGGAGTCCATTTTCAAAATGTTAAGCACTGCAAACTCAGAGTGTTGCCTGCAAACTTATTTTTAGAAGACCTCAGCAGCCCAATCTCCCACTGCACCGGAACCGGGCAAATAAATACTGTCAACCACAAAGCGTTAACATCCAATAAAAGAAGGATTTAAAAACAAAGGATAGAAAATTGCAAGCATTTGTCATTAATTTTCCTAGCTGAAATACAGTGCTTTAATTGGAGAACATCTCGTCGGAGTCATGTGTTAGTTCTTATATAGTTGCATTTTTTCTTTGTGTGTTCATCTTGCTCATCATAGTTTAAAAGGTTTAGACCATGTTTACAAATATTACAGTGCCTGCTTCTTTAACAGAACCCTCTTTTAGTCTCTCCATCTAGTCTGAGCCTCTTTGCTCCAGTCATTATTTTTTATAGTTCAAGGTTTCTATATCAGAGAGGAAATGCACTGATTTTTATCCTTTATTTTAGAACCCAGATGGGAGCCATATAAAGTCCTCTTGCTTTCTTCGCTCGCAGAAGGCACAGGCTTTATTGTTCACTGTAAGGTATGCCACTAGGAGAGGTATGTTTTGCTAACCGGTGTTTGGCTTTATTGTTTTGTTCTCACAGGAAAGTCCACCATTGTTCAACTCAATAATGGCATGTTCCTTTAATAGGTTAAAGATCTATTTCAGAAAGAGAACTGAGTGAAAGCAGTGCAACAAACTTGTTCAACCACAAGCAACACACAGATGTGTGGCTTCAATTATGTACTCTGAGACATTGAGTACATTATGACATTGAGTACTTTATGTACTCAGAGACATGGTGCACAGCAAAGATAGTATAAGATCTGGATTCAAAAGTACAAGCAATGTTGGGAATTTTTAGGGCAGGGATCAAAAATTAAAGTGAAACTATCATAACGCCACTTTAGAAACGTGTAGTGCATTCACACCTTTCTTTTTATGCTCTGAATTGGTTGCCCCCCCACTCAAAAAGATGTAGTAGAACTGGAAATGGTACACAGAAAAAGAACGATGACCAGGGGTATGGAATGACTTACATACAAGGAGAGACTCTAAAGATTAGGACTCTTTAGCTTAGAAACGAGATGACTGGCAGGATGTGATAGAGGTTTATAAAATAACAAGTGGTACAGAGCAAGAAAATAAGGAACTTTTATCCTTTCTCGTAATACTAGAATGAGATAGCACACTAATGGGTAGCAGGGTTTTAAAAAAGAGAAAGGCTCTTTCACATGGTGACTTCTGGAACTCATTGCAAAGGATGTTACAAAGGCCAACAATATAACTGTCTTAAAAAGAGGTTAAGAAAGTTCATGGATGATCGGTGTCTCAATGGCTGGTAGCCAAGTTGGTTGTGGGATGAAACCTCTGACTTCTGAAGGCTGGGAGTGAATGACAGGAAATTGATCAGTCCATATATGCTCTATTTTTGTATACTTCCATTGACTTATGCAATGCTGACCACTTTCTGAGCCTAACTACTAGAGTAAATGGATGGTACTAGGTGTTAGTGACCTACTTCTCATACAGTACTACTTGTACTACTTGTAGTACTACAAGTAGGGCTGTAGCGGAATGTCTCAGAGGTAGCTATTTCCGCCGGAAACAGCATTTCCACAATTAGTGGTATGGCGTGGCAGAGGCTTTCATTCCGCTAGTTTCATTCCGCTACTTCCACAGGGTTTGCAAAATAGCGGAAACATGACATTTTCGATACTTCTGTCATTCCGCCAGCGCCACAAAATAGTGGAACAGCAGGTTTCCGACAGTTTCAGCAATTTTTCCACAATTCTGCAATTTGCAGAATGCCGGCGGAATTAGCGAAATGTCTGCAGAAAAGCTGCAGTGTGGCACGGGCAATTCTGAAATGGCGGAATGGAATCTCGGTGCGGTAACAGCTGCTGCCACATCAGCCCTAACTACAAGTACTACAGTACTACTTGTACTACTAGTACTACAGTACTACTTGAAATGATCACAAGGAACACATTATAGAAGCTTGTACCTAAACTCCAGAGTAAACAATGCTTTCAATGAGATGGGCTGTTTCCCAGACATCCTAAAAAATCTTATTGTCTGATGGATGGATTGTGACATTTCAGAGTGCCAGCATTGTAAATATTTTAGGAGTCTTGTCGTAGCTTGCATTGTTTGTTGGAGCTCAACTGAATAATCTGTGAACAATTCTGCTATTAAAGTTCATTTTGCTGCTATGATAAATTTGATCAAACACATTCAAGAAGCCACAGATGCTGCATTCAGTTGAACAGTGGTTGCCCATTTAACTATTGGCATGCTGTGGCTGACCAGAAACCACTGAGGGCTGTGTACCCACGCATGGTTAACTCAATGAAAAGATTTGAAAGGGAGGGGCTGGAGGAGTCGGTCAGAAGGACCAGGCATTGGCCTACATGCACTGCCAAGTCTAAGAAAAGAATGGAAGGAAGGGGACCCGACAGGAATTGCAAAACGAGACAGTGACATCACCAAGTGGAGATGGGGAAACAATTTTATGGAGATTTTATGGGGAAACAATTCTGCGGGCATTTTATAAGCATAGAAAACACACACAAGGGCATATTAATTGTAAATTCTTTATGCTACAGGCTAAGCATTGGCACTTGGAAATTTCCCTCAGCCTTTTCCCAGTGTTACTCTCTCATATCTCCCAATTCTTTCTGAGAGGAGAGATTGGGTATGGGTGAATAACCTTCCTTGTCCTAAGGACAACATGGATCCTTATGAGTGACTGGAAGAAAGACAGTTAGGGGTACAGGCCATGTTCAGTTTGTTTTTTGTTCTGTTTTGTTTTTTGAAAAGGTGCCAAGCCTTGAGTCCACCTTGGAAGTTCCACCTCTCAGCTCTTGGATACATATTCAGAGGGTATGAAGAAGCTTCCCGGCTGGGCCCAGATAGCCACAACTCCCCACCAAGGACTGGATACAGTTCATGGTGTGCTCGGATACCCTGCTGGATACAGGGGAGCTCTAGGACTTGAGACTAGAAGAGCTCCAGACAGGCCTTCAGGCGAGGCAATCCAGGACTGGTGCTTCTGTTCCCAGCAGCTTTATTTCGTGGGTCTGTCCAAAGTTCTGGTGAGAAAAGGAGGCAGGTATGAGTAGGAATGAACAAGGGGGATAAGCTGCAATGCCCAATTTTCATACAGAAGAGATGCTGGAGTTGACTGTGGCACAAATTCAGTCCTTAAGACAGGGTTGAAAGCAGAACGTAATAGCTAAGTTGACGTTTCTCACTCCACAAGGGTCCAGTCTTTGGCACAGGAAGCCAAAAGCTTGACGGATTTGATATCTTTGCTGTCCATCTCCAAACTAAATAAAATCCATACGTCCTGCTTAGGCCCCATGTGAGCTCTCAAAGTGGAGCCCTTTGTGGGACTTACCCCTGTAGTGTTGTCACAGCTGTTATCCCATTGTGTTTTCTAAAATAGGAGGGAAATTGAAAGGTAGGAGGTTATTGTAGTTGCCTCAGTGAATATGTATCCCTCAGGTCAGTGTAGCATGGCCAGATATGCAAGTTTTAGAGGACACTTATGAGAAATACAGGTTGCAGGGCTGCACAGCCCTGCAACCTGTATTTCTCATGTGTCCTCTAAAACTTGCATATCTGACCACCCTAGGTTCATGCTGTGTCACAGCAGGGTAAGCTGGAGAGCTCCACCTGCAATTGCCCCATGAGCCTGCATGTCCTAATGGACTTAGTTAGCTGAAGCTCAGGTGGAGTGATTGGGAAGGGCTGTATGAGCCATACAACCTGCAAGCCCTCCTATATAAAGCTGGTCTTGGAACCTGACCAAGGGAACCATTAGAAAAGCCTGGAGTAAGAAGAGAGTGACTTGTGCGTAGCTCTCTCCAGATCTTCAGGAGGGATCCCTGGAACTGGAGATTTTGAGTAATTATTTGCCTTATGGCAATTTCCAGCACTTCCCCAGTGCTTAGCCATCATGTTTTTACTTCCACTACTCCTGGGAGTGTGCACAGGGCACACATGGGGTTTGGGTCTGGCCCATGGCAGCCCTGTTCAACGTGTGAAAAATATTAGAAAATGGTGTAAACAGCAGGAAAGCCAGTAAGTTTGCGTCACGTGAATCTCAGCCAATGCCCTGTTTCCGACGCACTCGCCAAGATTTTTCATTTCAGGTCTAGCTGAAGGAGGAAAAAGGCAAGTTGCATAACAAGCAGAAGCTTGCATCTCTCCTAGTGGAAAAGAAATTCAAACTTGCAAACTCTTGTATCATAGCTTGGGAACCCCCATAGCTACAAGACATCAGTGGCTGGATTCTTGCTGTCTCTCCCCCCGCCCACCGACTCCTGTGCTGCGCCTCACCCACCCACACACACACACACGGTGTTTTCAGATGTGATGAGATCACAGTGAACCACGCTGAATACCTACATGTGGTCACTGTGCCCTGCATGTCTGTTTGGCGGCCGCGCCCGCCAGATGATCGTCACACTGAATAACCACATGGGGTCAATTTCAACCATGCTTCCCAGGCTACTGGCGCGAGAGCGGGCGGCAAGGGAGCGTGGAGGGGGCGGGGCCGTGCGGCTGCACGTTGCGCCACGTGCCCCCGCCCCCTCCCTGATTCCCCGCCGGGATCCCCGGCACATCTGTTTGCCATGCCTGGGTGATCCCGGCGGGGAATCTCTGGGTTGTTTTCAGGACGGGGCGAAGCCGCCCCGTCACGTCTGAAAACACCCCCCCACACACACACACACACACATGAAGAGCTACATACGGCTGGTTCTACTGCCAAAACTGAGGGAGGAAACTGCCATCTGCATTACAGACTTCGGTAGGGTAAAGGGGACATGTCCTCTGTTTTATGTTCATGCCACTGGGATCTCATTCCCTCACTGAGATTTAGGTTAATATATATATATTAACATAATAATGAGAGGAAAATGACTGTGAACAGAGATTTATTTATTTACTAGCTAGACGTTTCAGCTTCCAGCTTCATCAATAACTCAGTTGATTTTTGAACTGTAGTGTGCTGAGAGCCAAGCTGACAGTTCCAAGAACACTGAGGGTACAGAGGTTCTAAGGTGTGACATCAGATGTAGTTGTTCTTACAAGAAAAAAAAAGTTCAGATATTAACCTCTAAGATGAGGCCATTGGGTGTTAGGGTGTCAAGCCTGTAGATCCAGAAGTTCTCCCTGGCATCTAGTAGCTTTGGGGTGGAGGTGTGTGCGTGCGTGCGTGCGCGCATGTGTTTTGGAGGGGGAGGGGGATGCTCATTCCCCCGGGCGTGCGCGCACACATGCGCAAACACACACATAAGATAATATTAACCTAAAAGTCAATATATCAAATGCAGCAAAGTAATTACCTGATAGCCCACTAGCAAAGACTAGCTGTGCCGCTCTAACTTATTCTATCATGAAAGTGTAACAGAAAAATGTGGTAATTAATACTGAAAGCTTTATCTTGATCTTGACCACAGGTATTCTAAAATGGTAGCTGCCTGGATTTTCTATGGGACCCCAAAGCCCTGCCTGGTTTCTCATATTTTAGAAGGTTCCTTTGATCTTAAAAATATTGTTAAACCTAACTAGAGTGCATCTTAGTGTTTTTCTCTGAAGTTTATCCAAGGGCTAATGTATGCAGAAGCCATGGATCTTCTGATAAAGAATTTCTGTCGTATGAGTCACTGGGTTATTGTAGCTGACCTCTGAGCTATGTGCACCCACATGAACTGCTGTTGTGTTGGAGAAAGCCCATGAAAGAGATCCCTTGGTATGGTCTGGCTGAGGTACACCTACACAGGCTGTCGGGTCTAGGAAAATAAAGGAAGGAGGTGGGCTCACAAACCACAGAAATTGACTTGCCTGGTAAATGTAAACTCCTTGCATGACAGATCATATTAAACTGGGTTAAACAGCTCCAAATATTGTGTACATTACAGCACAAATGAATTGGCTTTAGTTTACAGCAGACACTTTATTGTGGAAGAAAATGTGTGCCAGGGGAATAGTAAACATAAATACAGCAAGAGTTTACTAGTTTGCTTTGTGAAGTTAATCTACAAACATAAACACGCCATAGCTGCTGCAAATTGCAAGCGTTGCCCTGCACAGTGCTTTTTATAAACTGTTTACTACACAATTCATGCTAATTACAGGGGATGGCTTTGTAAAAACACAGCCTAAAATAATTTCACAAACCATGACGAGTTTTGAACTTGCAAACCAAGAGCGCTGGGTGAAATTGCAATGGCAATCTACACCTGCCTAGACCAGAAGAAATCCCATACCCAGGACAGTATGTGATCTCTCCATGGCTGTTCGGTTTTCCACCTTAAGGTCTGAAAACCAGCTCCTCCATACAAGTCACATGCCATTTCTTGCATATGGGGAGTTCTGAGGTTTCATTCATATGTTAAATGAAGGATACAATACCCCCTGTTAAAGAAGTTGCTAGGTATTTTCCTTGCTGTTTTCTCTGATCATGTGCATGGTCAGATGTATGAGACCCTACCATACATTTCCTGTAATCCTGTCACTCCCTGTCAGCAAAATGGTTTCCCTTATAGGGATGGGCAAACGCAGTTCGAACTGAACTCGACCAGTTCAGTAGACCGAACCGAACTTCCGAACCGAACTCGATATTCGAACCAAACCGAATTTTCAAACTCGGTTCTGTTTGCCCATCCCTATAAGATAATATTCCATTTAGTTCAATAGGGTTTGAATTTCTGAACTCTGTTCAGAAGTTTGGACCGAACTCGAATAGTTCGGTCGACTGAACCGAACGCGATTTTCGAACCGAACTGAATTTCCGAATTCGGTTCTGTTCGCCCATCCCTATTCCCTTATTAATGTTAGCGTACTCCAAAGAGTAATGTCCACACAGTATCTCTTGGACCAATAGGTGGTAATTACTATAAAACTTTCCAATTACTACCACCCATGTAATGCATGAACACAAGATACCACAGAGCAGGGTCAACCATAAGGTGGATTGTGATCTACTGATAGATCACATGTTAGTCTCCAGTAGATCACAGTGTGCAGAGGGGAAGCAGCCCCTCAGAGCTCACTCCTGGGGAGGAGAGTGTGGGACTGACATTCCAGGGATGTTTCTGGAGCAGATGTCTAGAGGTATATTAAACATGATGGAGGTGGATACTGCTAACATGTTTGAATTGGTAAAACAAAAGAAGATATATCAAATTTTGTCTTTGCTTTGAATATTTGTTAAGGACTGCTCTACCCCCTGCAATACCTGAGGGATTACTAAAAATGAATGCATATTTGTTTTGTGGCAGAAGCTAAACGTCTGAATTCAAGATCAACCCAACTGTAGGGGAGACTGCACAAATCAAAGACAGCCTGTGCATGAAATGACTAAAAACAAACATTGGGTTTGCTCCCATTTTTGCACTGGGAAACTTTAAGAGAGCTGTGTGCCCAAGACACGTTTCCTCTGGTGAAAGAATCCCCTTTTCTTATTAGTCAGCCTTCAGGGTTGGCAATCCCAAATATTCAGAAATCATCTTCCAATTTAGGAGGGCACATTTTAACAGGCGTGGAAAGGCCAGGTAATTGTGCTTACTCTACTCAGTTTTGTTTGAGGCCCTGAGAAAGAAGCAGTTTCACAGGGAAGGCAGATCCACTCTTTCACTCATTACCTTTGATGAGGTCACATTTCCATGATATATATATATATATATATATATATATTTCATGGAAATGTGACCTCATCAAAGGTAATGAGTGAAAGAGTGGGTATATATATATATATATTCATATTCTCTCCAGGTTCCTTGGTGGGGGGTGGAGGACTCAAGCGTGAATGCACACATTTTTATCGGATATCCTTACTCATGAAAATGTCACTGAATATGGCAATCGAGTTGGTGAACAGGTGGAATTCCATAGCCAGCATATTTTATTTTCCCATGACATCTCAGCAGGGGGAGGTCCTTACTGCACTCATTGCAGCTGTGTGGGTCAAGAAGCTGTTTAGTGAGATTGATTCTAAAACACATGCTCTCTGCCTTTCAGAGGTCACCTCACTACAAAGACTAAGAGTATTCCTGTCTTACAATTGTCATATATTGTAAATTGACTCCTTTCTCTGAAGAAAGGCAATCACTCTGTACAACTATCACAGCAAATTTTGCTCTCTGGAAATTATGGTAGTAAGTAACCTTAAAAAATATAATACATCTGGGGCCAATCTCATCTGAATGTCACCACCCTGCTGAGTTACACCAAGGAGGAAGTTGGCCTTCCATCTAATGTCAAAATGAAATTGACTGTAACTTTCATAAAATCAAACTAGCGTACTGAGAAACATGATACGAGAGTAGCTTAATTCAAGCAAATACTACCCAATTTTGCATTCGCTTATGCTGGCAAAGCTCCGTTGCCTTTCACGTCTCTCTATATACCTTAATATTTTATGTGTGTGGAGGCTGTCTGTCAAATATTTGTTTATTAGGCAAGTTATACAAATAAACTCAAGGAATTTAAAAACAGGTTAGTAGAACTGTGATTTCAATGAGAGTGCCTACTGTTCAGATCATACTGCATTAATATATGTATTCAGCTTTTATATTCTTTTGATACTCGCAGACCTTTTGGGAATTTAACCTATGGAAACCAAATCCTTAAAGCTGTTAAGCTATTAGTACAGCTTACCCAAACTGTCTTTTCCCACACAGGAGCACGCTCAGAAATGATTAATGTATATTTCCTTTGCACCATTGTAACTCAAACCAACAGAGCTTTCATTTGAGTATTTTTTTATTTAAAAAAAATTACTTCAGGCACCACCGCAATGGCTTTGTCCCTAGAATGCCTCATCGTAGAACACACAGGCTGGTGTGTGTGTAGCTGTTGAATGTTATTCCAACTCCGGCACAGTTCATTTCACTATTCTAATCTGATGGCCAGTAAAACAGTGGGGTTAAATGTATATCCCCTAACACCTGCTGGGATTACAAGTAACTCACTGGCTGGGCCTAGTATGGAGCTAGTCGTAACACAGCTATAATATTAACAAGGCATCTTATTTCTGTCAGCTCCAGTAAGGAATGTGAGGAGCAGACAGAGGTAGGCTTGAAAAGACAGGGTGAACATACCTTTTTTTTTACCTCTAGTAGAACTACATTGCCATCCATTAAAAAACAGAAGAGTGCAGCGAAAATAATTACATCCTTTCTGTTTATTATGAATTTTATTTACCCTATAAAATTGCCTCGGTGCTAGAGAGGCATTATTCATGCTGCCATTGTTAAGGTTATGATACCACTTCCAATATAAACTTCATTTCCTAAGTGTACATGACACCAGCCATACAAATTTTCTGAGAGTCGGAACTAACCTAGGTATGGGAAACCTCAGCCCTGATGGGAATTTCCTGTCAAAACCCTTTCAAAGGGGCAACAACCAAATATCTGGTTGTCTTATGGGTCGATGTATTTTGCTGCCTAACCCTACTTCTCCATATATTTAACGTTTTTGATTTTTCAAAGTGGCACATAACAGGTAAAATATGAGCATTTGGAGCATTCATTATTTATATAGTGCTTTTATTATTCAAAGCAATTTACAATTCTTATTTACTTCACCTTGCAAAAACCCTGTGTGGTTGGTCATTATTATTCACGCTTTACAGATGGGGAACTACGACTGAGAATATTAGGAATGCTTGATTGACATACACTGACTCGCCTATTATTATTATTATCTTTTTAAAAGCAAATGGTTTTTGTAATTATTTTTTGATGCTCAATTAAATATGACATTCCCTTCATCAGTCAGAGCTGCGGGCCCAACTGTTATACATATGCTGTTTCTAGTTTACTCATGGGTCCCCTGTGATGGTGGGGGCCCTCATGAATTGTCATGGGCCCTGCATAGGCTAAGCTCCCCTCCCCACATGTTTGAGACTCTGAGGTTATCATTTACACCAGTGCTTCTCAAACTCATATTGTCTTTCTAATTTTTTTCATGGGCCCCTGCAGTCTGCTCTATTTTGGATCTTGCCCAGGAGGTAAATGTCTGGCATAAACCATTCCTAAATCCATATAGGAGGATAGTCACATGTAATTATCAAGGTTTGTGTTAAACTGTTGACATCAGTTTCTCCTTTTACTTCATGGCTTGATTATTATTTACCCTGAGACTACTTTGTGCTATGCCTGCATTGTACAGAAGCCTTAAAGAGGGTAGTAATATATGTCCATTTTAAATGTGTGCTGTAAAGCAAATGAAAATTGGATCTTCCATGGTGAGTTGTCCACAGCTCTTGCTTACACTAGATCTAATAACTTGCTGGTATCTTCACCGATGTTTAAAAGGATGATAGCAATAAGTCGCAATTCAGTTTTGTTAAACCTGTGTTAGGGAAGGGGTCTATAGGAAGGGGAATTATGGCCCGCGGGGGGATACTCACACGGGGGTTCTCACGCGCCTCTTGTGCCCCGGGGGCTGAACTCACAAGGTGAGGAAAACAACCCCTCAGGATCTTATATGGCCCAGTAAAACCCACTAGGGGCGAGGCCAGATCATCATAGGGGGGGAGACAAGGTGCCCTGAGCCAGCCCCCGCACAACCACGCCACCAAGGTCCCAATACCAACACCCCAATATACACACTGTGCTCTGGGGGGGAGGAGAAGTGGGGGCCAGTGAGGTCAACAAGGAAGCGACCAGGGAAGGCTAAGGCAGGGGAACACAAACAATGCACTAGGTATGAGGGGAAGGAAGGACCCAGGCAGAAAGGGGGAGACAGTGAAGAAATACATGCCACAACCAGCCCCAAATACTCCCAACACCCATACCGCCCCACACACACACCTTTCACTCATGCTCTCACTCAGATCCAAGGTTCACAAGCTCCACACAATTACATCACAATAATCCAAGTTTTTCCAAGCAGCAAGGGGGCCAGTGCCACAGTGAACTGATCTCCGGCAACGCTGTGATCAACACCTGCTCCTCTTATCTATGTGGCTCTGCCCCCTCCAAGCGAGTATGCGCGCAGAGCAACGCAGCTCCTCTGTTGGCCTCGCCTCTCCACCGCTAGGCAGCCTCTGGGAGGGGTCGCTAGTAATACCTGCCACGGGGGGCAGCCCCCGGGTCCTCAAGTCGGGCGGGCTCTTCCAGGGGTGTCTCCACCCCCGATATGGCCGCTGCCGACCACCACCCACACCGCTGCCACAATGCCGGCGCTGCCAGCGGTAGCGAATCCTGACAACCTGTCATGATGCAAGGAGAACAGAGGCCTTGAACCCGAGTCTTCTGGGTTTGTGGGCAGAAGTGGGATTCACACTGCCACTAGGTGGTTGTGGCAAAGTAGTGGAATCACAGCTCAATGATTTCTTGCACTCCTGGTTCCATCCTGCCAGGCACCTGACTGGCCACTTGAGACATGCACCCTGATCGGCCGAGGACTCCTATATAACTTCCTGGGTCACAGCAAACACCTGTCCTGAATAACCTGACAGAGATCTGACTCCATCAATCTCTTTGCCTCTTATCCTGCACCTTATTTGCTCCTGTTGGCTAAACTTTGCCTGAAGTTCCAGAGACCAGCGAGCCAGGAACTGGTGAGGTTGCAGCTCATCTGCATACTCTCCCAGCTGCAAGGGCTGTCATCACCTGCCACAACCCTCCTAGAACTTGACCTTTCTGCTGTCTGAGTTCCAGCGACCAGCAGGCCAGAAGACGTGTGCCGTAAGATCACTCGTCAACAGGATACTCCAACAACACCAGCTAAGGGTAAGCTTAAGCTAAGGGTAAGCCTGAAGTCTCCTACATCCATGATCTCTTCCTCTCTAACTTCCTCCACCTCATTGCCCTTACTGAAACTTGGATCTCCCCCTCCGACTCTGTCACACCTGCTACCCAATCCTTTGTGGGTCTCTCCTTTTCTCACCAGCCCCGCCCTGAAGGCCTGGGTGGTGGCATGGGCCGCCTCCTCGTTAATTCGTGTCAATTCCAACCGCTTTCTCCTTCCCCCTCCTCTCTCCTTCCCTTCCTTTGAGGCGCACACTGTGCGCCTCTACTCTCCCCTCCATCTCCGTGTCGCTGTCATCTACCGCCCCCTGGCTCTCCCTCCTCCTTTCTCTCTGAATTCGAGTCCTGGCTCATTTTCTTCCTCTCCAAACATACCCCCACTCTCATCCTCGGTAACTTCAACATTCATGTTGATGTCCCTTTCAGCCCCCCATCTCTCACTTCCTCTCACTCGCCTCCTCCTTCAGCCTCCAACTTTGGACCAACTCCCCTACCCACGCTAATGGCCATTCTCTTGACCTTGTCTTCTCTAGGAATGGCTCTGTCTTTGATCTCGCCTTCGATCCTCATCCCATCTCTGACCACTTCCTTACCTCTTTGAATGTCTCCCACTGTCCCCTCTTCTCTTCCACATCTCCATGCCCTTTCCATGACGTGCAGGCCATTAACCTCCTGGACTTTGCCTCCTCTCTCTCCCCCCCTTCTCCCTCAGTCTTCTCCTCCTCCTCCTCCCCTGACTCTGCCATTTCTGCTTTTAATGCCACTCTCTCCTCTACCCTTGACTTCCTTGCCCCCCCTCGTCCCTCCCTGCCCACTCCCACAACCCCCGTCATTGGCTCACCCCCAGTATCCGCCACCTCCGCTCCTGCACCCGTGCTGCTGAATGGCTGTGCCGCAAATCCCACGTTCATGCTGACTTCCTTCACTTCAAATTCTGTCTCTCCTCCCTTACTTCTGCTATCTCCCTCGCTACACAGCATTACTATGCCTCCCGCATTGAGTCTTGTTTTCGGGACCCTCGCCACCTGTTCTCCACCTTTGACTCCCTCCTCAAGCCCCCCCCCTGTCCTCCTCCTCCTCCCTCTTCTATTTCTGCTCAAGGGATAATTTCAGACATTACGATACCATGGTCAACCACGGTGAACCCCCTGTGGTGGCCACGGTACTGTAACATCTGTTTGGTCCCAAATCGATTCCTGCCAGATGTTCAGTCCCCCAACGGAAATCTCTTTGACCATGTTTCTGGCCCCCCGGGTGGCCAGAGCTCTGTAAGCATGGTCAAAGGGATTCCTGCCGGGGGTGAATTCCCGGCGGGAATCTCTTTTGGGCCCAACAGATATTACGGTACTGTGGCCACCATGGTGGGGTTGACCATGGTATCATAATGTCTGTTACTACCCCATGGCCCAGAATTGGCAGATGTTAATGTCTGTTACCACCGCCGATTCTGGGCCGTGGCCCAGACCCCGGGACATATCACACACAGTGGCCAAATTGGCCGTTGCGCCCACCAATCTCCCAGAGGGTGAGCGGCTGGGGGAGTGCAGGGCTGTGAGACCGCACGTCGCACTGCATGGCCCAGACCCCTCCACATATCACACACAGTGGCCAAATTGGCCGTTGCGCCCACCCATCTCCCAGAGGGTGAGCGGCTGGGGGAGTGCAGGGCTGTGAGACCGCACGTCGCACTGCATGGCCCAGACCCCTCCACCAATCCCCCTCCAGAATCAGCCGGAAAGTCTGTTGACCGGCCAATCTGATTCTGGACAGGGATGTATTGGTGATTCCGTGCCGTCACGTCTGAAATCACCCAACATCTTGCTTTGTTCTTCACCTCCAAGATAGACCATATCCGCCTTGACATTGCTTCTGCTCCTCTCCTCTTCCTACTCCCTTCCCTCTCCCTCCCCCCTCCTTCTCTCCTGTCCTCCTTCCCTCCCACCTCCCTTGAGGAAATCTCCCTCTCTCCTCCTCCAACACTTCCACGTGCCCCCTTGAGCCCATCCTCTCCCTCCTCCTGACCTCCATTGCTTCCACTGTCACCCCTTCCCTCCTGCACATCATCTACCTCTCCCTCTCTAGTGACTCCTTCCCCTCCGCCTTCAAGCATGCCACTGTCTATCCTACCCTCAAAAAGTCCACTCGTGACCCCTCTGACCCTTCTAGCTACGGTCCTGTCTCACTCCTTCCTTTTGCTTCCAAGCTTCTTGAATGTGTTGTCTACTCCCGCTGCCTTGATTTCCTCTCTGCCAACTCCTCCCTTGACCCCGTCCAATCTGGCTTTCACCCTCTTCATTCTACTGAAACTGTTGTCGCTAAGATCACCAACTATCTTCTTGTGGTTAAATCTAATCACCTCTATTCCATTCTTGTCCTCCTTGACCTCTCTTCTGCCTTCGATACTGTTGACCACTCACTCTTGCTGAACTCACTTCACTCCCTTGGCTTCTGTGGCTCCATCCTCGACTGCTTCTCCTCGTACCTCTTTGACCACTCCTTCAACGTCTCTCTTGCCAACTCCACCTCCTTCTCCCTTCCCCTCTGTTGGTGTTCCCCAAGACTCTGTCCTTAGCCCTCTCCCCTTCTCTATCTACACCCTGTCCCTAGGCAAACTCATTGCCTCCCATGGCTTCCAATATCACCTCTACGCTGATGACACTCAACTCTATCTCTCTACTCCCTCTCTCTCTCCATTTATTCAAGCTCGCCTCACCCACTGTGTCTCTGACATCTCTACCTGGATGTCTCAACGTCATCTCAAACTCAACGTGGCTAAAACTGAACTCCTTATCTTCCCCCCTCATCCTTCCTCTTCCCTGTCGATCCTCATCAACGGGGTTCCCATCCTTCCCGTCCCCCAAGCCCATAGCTTAGCTTCATCTTGACTCACCCCTTTCTTTTAAACCTTACATCGATTCTGTTGCCAAATTCCATCGCTTCTCCCTCTATAACATTGCTAAGATTTGCCCTTTTTTCTCTGTCTCCTCTACAATAACCACTGTTCATGCCCTGGTCATCTCTCACCTCAATTACTGTAACCTCCTTCTCACTGGCCTCCCCTGCTCTCACCTTTCTCTTCTTATCTCCGTCCAAAACTCTGCTTCCAGGGTCATCCACCTCGCCCATTGCTTCGCCAATGTGCAGCCCCTTCTCTCCTCTCTTCACTGGCTCCCCCTTCCCGAATGAATCCTGCACAAGCTCCTAGTTTTCTCCTATAAAGCTCTTCACAACCTTGCTCCCCCCTACCTCTCTGTGCTAATTTCCCTCCATACTCCAGTCCATGAACTCCATTCCTCCTCTGTCCCTTCTCTCACCCTCCCATGCCTCCCCTGATCCCCTAACCACCTTTGTCCCTTCTCCCTAGCTACCCTCTATGCCTGGAACTCTCTCCCTGCCAACATCCACCTCACCCCTTCCCTTCGTACCTTCAAATACCTCCTCAACACCCACCTCTTCCGCTCTGCCCTCCCCGACTCCTCGCTCCCCTCACCTAACTCCTGCTGATCCCCTCCATTCAGTACAATCTGTTGTCTGAGGTCTGTGTACTCATATCCTCACTACACGGACCAGCCAGCCATCATTCTTGATGTAACCAAGCCAAGCATGTGCACCTGGGACCTCGCATCTTCATGACCGTTACACTTCTTCTCTCTCCCTCTGTTCCCCTTTCTTCATCTTGCCCCCCACCCCAATCTCTCAGATTGTAAACCCTAGGGCAGGGACTGTGTATATTCCATTACTTTGTAAAGTGCCAGGTACATTGCTTGCATTATATAAATGCTTAATAATAATAATAAATAATAGGAGTGGGAATATCGGTATCGGATAAATCCGATGCACCCGATAATCAGGTGTATCAGATTAATCTGATAATTCGATATTTACTGGTATTGGCATACTGGATTTTTAACATTGGCCACTTTACCGGTTTTTTTACATTGCGGCCATTGAAGTCAATGGCCGCAATGTAAAAAAACCGGTAAAGTGGCCAACGTTAAAAATCGGGTATGCCAATACCGGTAAATCCAATACCGGGGAGATCTGATAATGGTGAATTCAGCATCCAGTATTCTCCCCGGTGTCCCATTCCTAATAAATAATAACTCCCTGGATGCTGACCCATGCTTGGGTATTGTACCATGCCTAATAAATAATAACTCCCTGGATGCTGACCCATGCTTGGGTATTGTACCATGCCTTTTGCCTTCCCCCATGGATCGGATGCTAGAATTTCATGATGCCCTGGATTCTTTGCCCTGGCCACAATCCTAACAACACCATTGAACCCAACTGCATCACCAAAATCATGAAGCAGCACATTTCTCCTTTATCAGGCCCTGATCATGGGCATGCTTGTGAGGATTTCAGTACTTTTAGAAGGATGATTAACACTAGCACTCTTGGCTAATTGGCTCATGTAGGGCAGCTCATTGCTCCCAACTAGAGCAGGGGAAGAATACTGTTGGTGTATGAGGAAAAGGGCTATAAAAGGCTGAACATGAAGCTCTGTTGGGGGATCACCAGGATGGGCTTCAGAGCCAAAGAACTGTCCAGAGGTCTGGAGGTACTGACCAGTGACCACCAGGAGAGATGCTGGCAGAGCCAGCTAGGGAGTTTACCTCACACAGACCCTGGACCTGGCTATCTTTTGGGCTAGACCACCAGAGACTTGAGCTAGGAAAATGCCCAAATGATGATGGCTGATAGTTGTTGGAGGAGATTATGGGACTTTCAGCAATATAAATCAATTTACAAATTGATGAAGGGGAAAACATGTCCAGTCTGTTTTGTGGTGAAGTGTGGCATGACTTAGAGTGACATCCCTGCTGTTTACACACTTTAATATCAGATTTATACTTTGTTTATGTATTTATTTATTTATTTAATCAAAATTCTTCTTTCAGGCAAGTTTAAATCCCAGAGAGAGGAACACAAGTTCCATAAGGTCAATTATAAGGGCTGTTACCAAGTTTTCAGTATACCATCCAGTGGTGGTCTGTAAATTACAGGCAGAAATGTCAGCTGCCATAAATATGGACACCATGAAAAAAGTTCTGACCACATTAAAGTTTTAACAACGTTTTATTAAAAGGAATGTAAATATAAATCAAGTTCTGCATCCTCTACTTAAGCAGCCGCTCTTGACCATTTAATGACATGGTAACTAAATACCGCTGACTGGTGAAACATATACAAAGTCTTGAATATAGGACAGTACAACAATGTAAAGTCAAATAATAGCTGGAGTGCAAATTGCATGGCCAAGCAATCCACAATACCATGTATTACTCCAGAATTTATCAGTGTGTCATATGTGAAATACATGACCTCTGCTTCCTGTCCCAAAACATTAGTTTGTGGGAGCAGTAGGAAGGCGAGCATCAATAAAGCTAGAAATAGATCCAAACCAAACTGAACTCTATAAAACTGGAGAAGGTGAAGACAAGGTCAACAAAAATGATCAAAGGTATGGAATAGTTTCATCTGAAGAGAGACTCCATGAATGTGAAGTTCTGTTTAGAAGAGATGACTTGGGGCGAGACAACATAAATAACTTCCAGACCTTCTTGAAGGCTCAGGTTGGATAACAACATAAAATAGCTATACACGTATCAAATAAAAACAGAATAAAATATAAGCTATGTAAAAGTCCACCTAAAATCAGTTGATAGTTTTATAAAAGCACAAGTTGTGAGAGCCAAGAAAATAGGAAATCATTATTTATCCACTCTCAAAATAATAATAATAATAATAATAAATTAATTAAAAAAATTAAAATTAAAATTAAAATAGAACTAGGAGACACTACAGGACATAAGTCTCATTCAGCAGAGCTGTTCTAGGTGGTGAGAGGCCAGAAATGGAGCCATCTCATGCCTATTGTGACATTTTTATTAACTACTTTGCAGACAAAATTTGGGATGGACAAACGCCATTTGGAAATTCGTAATTTGGACCGAACTCAACCAGTTCGGTCGACTGAACCGAACTCGATTTTCGAACCGAACCGAATTTCCGAACTCGGTTCTGTTCACCCATCCCTAGACAAAATCATTCAGATTCAGCACAACCTGGGTGTTGTCATTTTTATCTGCAGAATCATGGGGTTATGGGAGTTAGAAGCCATCTTTGGATGCTGACTTGCTGTCCGCCTGTCTCTAAACTTTCCTTTTTAGGGAAGGATATTGAATGAGTGACTGTCTGACAGTTCCAGGATCATCTCAATGTCATTGGATTCCTGCACCATTTTCAGTTAGGTTTTTGTCCTGGATATGACATGGAGACTGCGCTTGTCATCTTGGTGAATGGCCTGCGCCTGGAGATTGATGAGCAGAATTCTACTCTGTTGATCTTGTTAGATCTTTTGGTGGCCTTTGATACAGCTGATCACAAGGTGGTGTTGACATGACTGCATGACCTGGGGGGGGAGGGGTGCACAGGGTAGCTCTTCAGTGGCTCCATTCCTTCCTCTTAGGGAGGTCCCAGAGAGTGGTGATGGGTGATTACTCATCATACTCTTGCAACCTCCTCATATGAGGCCACTGGGTGAGGTTGTTTGGAGGTTTGGGGTGAGGTGCCATAGGTATGCTGATGACACTCGGCTCTACCTCTCTTTTTCATCCAGACCTTGTAATCTCAGTGCTCACCCTTTGCCTGGCTGCTTTCTGGGATTGGATGAGTCAGTCAGTCAAAATTTTATTGTGGCCAAAGCCTTAACAATTTTCACAGCATAATTAAAACAAGTAAAACAGTAGAAGTATAATACAAACAAAATGTAAAATTGACGAACACAAATATTAAAATCAAAAGAATCAAATAGACCAAGGGAAAGACAAAACACGTAGTAACAGAAAATAACCGATCTAGGAACTTAGGTAAGGATAATCAATTAAATGTTTTTTAAAACACAAAACCCAGAGGCAAAAGGTGGCTACTTGCACAGAAAGTTGCGAGTCCATACCACTAAACAAACTGTTTAACACTTTATCATACTGGGAAGGAGAACAGTGGAGAACACTAGAACTCAAGTACTTCGTTCTCCCTCTTGTATATCGGGCACATTCAAAAATCACGTGCGCCAATGATTCAACTAACCCTGTATTACAACTTAGACAGATACGCTCAGAATGGGGAATTCACCGAAATCTACCCTCAAGAACCATAGAGGGGAACATCTGAAAGCGAAACAGCATTAAAGCCTGTCGCCACTGCCAATCTGTCCAATTCATTAAGTAGAATAAGCCATTTTTGGGGGGATGAATGTTAACAAAAGAGGGGGCTACCTTCTGGTCCCTCAACAGGAAGTCCTCCAATTGTGACTCCTGATCGCAGGTGCAGCTTTTTATTAGATTTTGCGCACTTTTAACATCCATTTGGGTAAAAAAACTCCTTGGGAAAGCCCAAATTATGGAGAAGCTTTTGTGTGCCTAAATCCCACTTTCCCTGAGGCTCAGCCTTCCATAACTCCTGGGCCAAAGAGTAGCGCCCTCCGCTAGGGCAGAAAGTTTCAGCCAGTAAAGCAGTATCGCCCCTACTGCCATGGAACTTAAAGGGCGGAAGAATATTTCAGCCCTTATCAGAACCTGGGGCGTACTTTTGGGGACACCCAGAATAGATCGCAAAAACCTATTCTGGGAGCCCCTTGAGCTGGCCGAGAAATTCAATTCCCCAAATAGGAATAGCATACAATATCTTTGAAACTATTTTGGCCCCAAATTATCAGAGAGCTGGTTCAACAAGTTTTCCGCCTCTCGAATAAAAGTAACTAATGATTACTTGAGTCTCTCGCCGAGCCTGCTGGTGCCTCAAAATGAGGTCTCCAACTGCCGGAGGCCACGATCGTCAGCCCCAAATACTTAAATAGGGAGACTTGTTCAATCTCCCTTGAATTCATCTGCCACCAAAGCTTCCTCCTTGTTGGTCCTGTAACTAATATTTTGGTCCTAGTGTAATTAATTATAAGACCCTCCTGGGAACAATAGGAAGCAAATCCCTCCATAGACCTATCTGCGTAGTCAACAGCAACACTGTATCGTCCGCATACAGTAAGATTGGGATTTGCCTTGTACCTAAGCTAGGGGGATGGAAACTTTCTGTACCCATGTGCTGCAGGACATAATTCACAAATAGGTTGAACAGCACAGGACTTAAAATACACCCCTGGCGAACTCCTGTATCCACTCGTATGGACCTTGTTAGGTCCTGGTCCTGCGCAAAACGGAGTTGCAAGGAGTTCCAAGAGTACAGGTGAATTATTAAGTAAAGAAGGCGACGATCAATTGATGTTATACTCAATTTCCTCCACAGTCTATCCCTGTCTATTGAATCGAATGCAGTCTGAAGATCAATAAAACAGAGATATAGGGCAGATTTCCTACGGCCATTTGAGTATTTCTGCATGAGTTGGGAAACAATAAAGACTTGATCTGATGTTGAGTGCCCCTCTCTAAAACCTGCTTGTTCCAAGCCCAAGATGTTATACTCGGCAATCCACAAGGTTAATTTACTCAATAGATATTTTGCGTAGATTTTCGAAATTATGCAAAGCAGGCTTATAGGCCTGTAATTACTTGGATTCTCAGGATCACCTGGGATTGGATGAGAGTGAGACGATTGAAGCTGAATCCAGACAAGACTGATGTGATAATGGCTGGCTGGCCTTGTGACCTGGGCCCTTTTTACACAGACACCTTAACACCCATAAAATGGGTGTTACATTTTATTATACATGTTGCAGGGAACCACTGCAGCCAATCACCATGGGCCCTGTGCACACATGATGCCTCCACCCAGTTTCTGTGGGTGATGGTTGGAGGCGTCTGTGTGAACACCACTTTCGGTGGGTGGGGAGCATTTCCCTGGGTGGATATGAGTGGGGGCAACTGTGTAAACGCCACTTGCAGTGGGTGTTGGTGGGAGTTTGGTGAGTGTTTTCTCCTGAACAACACCCATCTCCACCCACACCCACCCACGGAGCAACAGACGCTACTGCCAGTTGTTCTGTGGGTGGGTGGAGATGGGTGTTGGCCGGGAGCAAACACTCACCAACACCCATCGCAAGTGGCATTTACACAGATGCCCCCCACCATCTCCACCCAGGGAAATGCTCCCCACCCACCGAAAGTGGTGTTCACACAGACGCCTCCAACCATCACCCACAGAAACTGGGTGGAGGCATCATGTGTGCACAGGGCCCATGGTGATTGGCTGCAGTGGTGCCCTGCAACATGAATAATAAAATATAACACGCATTTTATGGGCGTTAAGGTGTCTGTGTAAAAAGGGCCCTGGAGAGGATTGGTACTCGTGTTATTGATGGTGTCTGGCCCCCTCTTGTCATTCAGGTTCGCAGCCTTGGAGTGATTCTGGATCCCTTGCTGTGCCTGGATTGTTAGGCTACGGCAGTGACCAGGAGCGCTTTTCACTAACACCATCTGGTGAGGAGACTGCAGCCTTTTCTTTCTAATTTGGATCTGGCCACCATCATTCATGCTTTCATCACCTCGAGGATAGATTATTGCAGCACACTCTACGTGGGGCTGCCCTTGATGACTGGAAGCCGAAAATGGTGCAGAATGCAGTGGCTTGCTTCCTTTCAGGGACGGCGTGCTGGAAGCTCATTTAATCAGTACTCCAAAGTCTGCTCTGGCTTCCTATAGCTTTTCGTACACAATTCAAGGTGCTGTCTTTGAACCTTTAAAGTCCTAAATGGTCTGGAGCCTGCATATCTGAAAGACTGCCTGCCCTTCCATGCCCCACTGTGGCTCTTGCGAACAGCCAGGAGCACCTTCCTGTGGGTACTGTCCGTTATCCTTGCTCATACAATGAGGGCTCTCAGGGAGGTGTTCTTGGTCACTGCCATGATGATATGGAATCCCTTTCCCCAAAGGTTTGTGTGAGCCCAAGTGTCTTCCAAAGGTGTGGTGTAAGACCTTTTTATTTGAAAAGGCATTTGGCAGGCAGGGATAGGGGATTGGGCAAGGGAGAGGTAGTATTTGGGTGATTTTTGTGGGTGGTTGTGCAGGATGGTATCTTTTTTGGGGGGGTTGTATTAGTTTTAATTTTGTTTTGTTTTGTAAGCCACCCTGAGCCATTGGGAAGGGCAGAATATAAACATAAATAAATAATATATAAAGAAAAGTTTGAGCTGTAGATTTCAAAGGTGGATTCCTATTCCTCTCTAAGAGCATAAGAAGTGCTATTCTTCATCAGACCAACGGTCCATCTAGCCTAGTATCCTATCTGCGATAGTGGCCATCTTCACTAGAGCTGTGCACCAGGGACCCATTAAAATTTTATTTTAGTTTTTCATTTTTGTTATGAAAATCTCTTGTTTTTGTTATCAAAAATATCAAAATTTTGTTTTCATTTTTGCTTTTGCTTTCAATGTCCTTTGGTTTCAATGGAAAACACATTTTTGGCTTTAACTTTTTTATTGTTCATTATATTTGGATTAAAGTGGTGGGGGTAGGGGTGAGGTTGTACTGCTAATGGAAGGCATTATGTGTACCAAATTCAAGAAATATTGAATAACGTAATCAGATTTTATAAGCAGTTGAAATATTATATTTTGCAAAAATATGCATACGCTTTCCTGGCTGTTACTTCTTTGTATCCCATCTAATGTATATGAAGGTTTATACCTCTCCCTATTTTTAATATCTATGCCAACTTTCAGAAGAATTGGATAAAGGGTCCTGGTGGTATATGCAATTAACTTATAAATGTATGTCTGACTGTAACAACGTTGTAGTCCAACCAGCGTACATGAAATTTGGCATGGCTGTATCTCACACTTTCAGGATTATCTCTGCCAAGTAGCAGAATTATGTGATAAAGGGTTCCAATTTTATATTCTGGCACAGCATATGCAGAGGAGGAGCCTATGCCAGGGATTCTTTTACGTGTCACTGCGGTATAAGATCGATTTTGATGCCAATTAGCCAGCAGAAATGTCAACCAAATATCCTCATTCTGTTCACCCAGTTCAAATTCCATCAGAACCAGGTATTTTGTTTGGTCCAAACAATATATCATGGCCATTTGTGCACTGCCCATAGCCAAAATGGCCTTGTTGGCATGTGCAAATGGCCACTGGCTTTTAAAAAAACAAAAAACCACACTATAATTCCAATTGTGAAAGGATTCAGTTGGAATTCCAGATGAAATTATAGATAACCATTCCATTTTCATGGAAATGTCGGTAAAAGTGGAATAGTTGTTCTGAACTACATCTACCAGAGGCAATACAGGATGGCAGAGCTTGAAATGGCAGAAGGAATTTTGAGGAGAACTCTGTGTGGCTGGACTTTGGGAGAGCATTGCATGTGCTGATGGATAGCTCCCATCCATTCTTCCGTAAACTGTAAATAAATTGATGTCTATAATATAGCATAGGACTCCAGTATCCCTGTCCTCAGAAGGAAAGGCTACCCCAAAACTTCTGATTGCTCAGGGAAGAAGGACCAACAGTACTTCACCTCTTTCCACCGAAACCCTTAGCATTCTGAGACATTTCATGGAGGTTAATTGCTACTCCCTTAGCACACACTTGTGCGATCCTACAAACGCTTACTTGTTGAAACTCTATGTGATTTAGTGAAGTTCTTTATGAACAAAATGGCTTCACACTCAATGAGACCTGTTGCTAAAACAAATTGCTGAAGTTCTCCCTAGAAAGATCACTGGGCTGAAATTATCCTTACCATACATGGAGTCCCAGATATGGCATTAGACGCAGTACACTTGGAGCATTTCATAAGAAATTCAATGCATATAGCATTGACTTCTGCGAGAGAGTTATTTGTTAGCATCATTTTGTCATGAGTAAGTTGTTTTCATACAATGTCATTGGAGCAAGCACTTTCCCTTTTTAGAATGGGTTTACCTGGTGTGTTCCTTGTGAAAGGGAAATGGTAGGAAGCTGACTAATCCTGTGGTGGAAGCATGGAAAACCATAGGCAAATTTAAAGTAGGAAACTGCACTTAAGGCCATTCCTTCTATTTTGGGCATTTTCTTTCCCCAGTGTTTCCATCATTCACACTTTCCTTTACTTTATGCCTCAGCTATTGTTTGTCTTTTGTCTGGTGTATTTTATGTTTTGCACACTTTCTTGTTTTCTTTTAATTTGAAACTAGACTAGTTTTGTCTGACTTGCCAGCTGGACTGGGAATTATTTTTTTTCTCAGGACCACACAGGTCTCTCTCAGCTTTAAAGCGATATGGCCCACAACTGCATATTCCAAGAAGAAGCTCTACCAGCAGTGTTCTCAATTTAGGATGCAATCCTCTGATTTCAATGCTACAAGAAATTCTACAGGTAAAGCCACAGAAGATAGGGCCAGCCAGATCCCTGCCTGCCCCTAGGAGGGGGAACACAGCTGTCGCACTTTGGGCTAGTGGGGAGAACAGTCCAAACGCTCTGCCTCCCTTCCCCATGGGGAAACTGAGTGGGCAGGCCACAGTCACAAAGCCTGAACCACCCCAGGGTAGGCCTAGTAGCTACCCACATGGGGTAGGCCCCATGAACTCCTTCTGCACAGCAAGATCAGACCCCCGGGAGGAGCTGCTGCGAAACAACTGATGGGGTGGAGGAGCATGTGCACCCTGGCAGGATTGAGGAGTATGTTCACCCCAGTTGCCAAACAGCTGATTGGGGGGCCCGGAGGAGTGTACTCAGTCTGAACACCAAACAACTGATCGAGGGGCCCAGAGAAGCGCACTCACCCTGGCCGCCAAACAGCTGATGCGGGGGGGAGGCAAAGGAGTGCTTTCACCCAGTCTGCCAAACAGCTGAATTGGGAGGGAGCAAAGAAACACTCTCACACTGGCCACCAAACAGCTGGTCGGGGGGTGGGGGCTCCATATCCACCTCGATCCGACTTGGGTTGGGAAAGTGCGGAGTATAAAAAAAAAGTGTAATGTAATGTAAAATATCGGCACATTCAAACATCTGAATAACTAAAAAAAAACAGACCTGAAAGTCTGAAACGGATATCCAGCGAAGATGGTGCAAACAGTGGTGGTTATCTGTTTCAGTGGATACAGTTCTAATTGGAAAAGATCACTGGATATGATGATTGCCATGCTGTTTGTTTCACCACTACTGTGTAGAGCTCAAAAGAACGTGTCACTTCTTTCTATTCAAAAGAATGAACATCCAACAAAACCTTTGCTGGTGATGTGATACTAATTTATTTTATTATTCAGTTACTCTGACTATTTCTTAGATTGTGGAGGATTGTTTAATGCTTGCAGAGATCAATCCCTAAATCACAACTTTTAATGCAAGCTGGTTGCTTTTCAGTGACAATTGAGTTGGTCTCTGAGCTCATACATTTGCAAATTCAGGATCAGGAACTGGACCAAGACACAGGGAAACCAAATCTCTCTTCAACTGAGTGGGTTCATCCACACACTATCCCATTTTCTTTTGAACTACGATAAGGAGATCTGATTTGCTGCTACCTCACTTTTCAAATAAGCTAACAGACAGGTTATATAAGGTCACAGTAAGAAACAGAACCTGCTGTTCTTTCACAAGAAAGAATCTCTTATTCTTGTCATGTGGCCGTTCCTCATCCTGTACTAATATGTTGTCACCAAATAATCATAGTTTAGTGTAAAGGTCTCAGGCCACTAAAATGGCCTAGTTATAAATATATTTTAAAATCCTGGTAATTCTTACCTTCACTTTGATGTGCCCCAACCATACCACCCCCTGCTTAGCCACCAAGGGGCAGTCTTTACCAGTTCATACTGCACATTTCATTCTATTCATTAATGATTCTCTGGTGCTACTGATTCTGATATCTGGATAACTAGACTCTTGTAGAAGGCAGGGTTGGTGTTTTTTCTGTTATGAGTGTATGGCTTATAAGATGAGGGGTTAACTGTATTGTTGCTTTGTATGGAGACTGTATAATAGTGTTCCAAAGGCCTCCATGTTGTAGGGAAGGCCTCTAGATACAGAGGGAGCATATACAATATTTTGTTATATATAGATGAATGAGTGGGGTAAGATAGAGGTTTATAAAATCATGAGTAGTACAGAGAAAGTACATCTAAATAGGGAGCTGATGTTTTCCCTTTCTTCTATTACAAGAACTAGGGAGCACTTGATGTAAACTAATGGGCAGCAGGTCTAAGGCAAAGGAAGTATTCTTTTACATTATGCACAGTTAATGTGTCGAATTCATTGCCACAGAATGTTTTTTTTAATAATATTGTCCCACCCTATCTCTTAAGTTCAGGGTAGCTTACAATTCTTTAATTTATTATCTGTAACATTCACAACTAATTAACTCAATAAGCCGCTGAGGAAGGTGAGGTTAAAAAATCTGTGACTGGCTCATGGTCACCCAGGGAGTTCATGGTTATGTGAACCTTGAATTGGGGCCTCCTGATCCAAGTACTACACTCTTAACCACTACACCAGGATGCTATGTATTTGTTTTGGGTTTTTTTAATGTTTCATGTATGTCCTTCAATGGCTATTAGCCAAGTTGGTTGCAGAACGTAACATCTGATACCCAGGGATTGGTAATTGAAAAAGAGGTAATGGATCATAATTATCCTGTTTGTATACACTTCTTAGAAGCATCTAGTGCTGGTCATTGTCAGAGAGTGGATACTGAATTAAATGGACTGTTGAACTTGACCCAGTATATAGCTCTTAATTTTAATTGTTAAACAATCTTGCCATGCTTTAGTGCAGAAAGCATCACTCTGACAAGCAAGGATCGAACTCTGCTTCATTGCAGCTTTTCTGGCATGCTCTTGAGCAACCTATCATCAGAAAATCTGATCAGCAGATTACATAGTGTTGTATGCTAAAAAAGCTTTTAAATCATTTAGTATTTATGAAAGGTTGAGAATTGTTAGAAACATATGGAAACAGAACAGGTAGAGCAGTGCACACTTCCCTCATCCAACTATGCAGCCAAAATTTAACCTGGAGTGCTGGGAAAACCTCTTATTTATTTATTTATTTATTTATTTTATTCCTTATATTTTTATCCCGCTACACTTGCCCGCAGGCAACTCAGAGCGGCTGAGTGATATATACACTCATCCAGCTGTTGTTGCTACTTGTCCTAGTGGTTTTGCAGTGAGGGCACCTGACCAGACCATTATGAAGAAGAAAAAAACAGTAGGCTAAGCTTTTCCTCTCCTTTTTTGGTGTAACTCCATTGGAGACTATCTCCAATGAGACTGAGAGAAGGAATCAAAATTTTTGTCCCGTAGAATACAATGGGAATTTTGTCTCTGGCTTCTGATGTACTAAGGTTTGATCCTTGAGCATAAATTTTCAAAGCTGGTAGCAAAAGTTAAGCATCTGAATAAGTGACCAAGTTATGGGGTTCTAAGCACCTTTAGCTCCAAATGATGTCAGACACAGAACTTAAATTTTCTTGCCCTTCCAGAAGGGCTCTTTGAAAGTCAAAACGTACACATACTCACCAATGAAAGTTGGCATAGGAAAAGGGATAATCTTAACTACCTTATCTCCTGTAGAGCCCCACAATCCAACCCTGACAAACTCCAACCATTTGATTGTTGGCTCCCCAGTGGTGTGTAGGCCCCACCTCCACAGGGTGCCACTGCCAGGACATCCTGGTGCTGTGGGGGGAGGGGTAATTTCGAAAGGCAGGGTATATGGTGTTTCCTGCCTCTTTTAAGAGAGGCCCTTTTTAAACAGGTACGGGGGGGATCGGTGTGCGGCGGGTGGAGCGCCACTGCAAGGGCAATGGATGGGGGAGGGTACAGATGGGTGCACACCCATCTATATGCATGAAGCAACCTGCCCTTATGCCAGTTGCTCCATGCGTGGGTGATGGGTGGGTTGTGGGAGCACGTACGGATGCCCCCCCCACCCGCTGTGGCGGTTGCACAGGCAGCACCCACACAGCAGACTTGCTTGTGTGTGTGTAGGTCTGTCTCATGTAAAAAGGGCCATAGACATGCCCCAACAGAGCACCATGATATCATGGCACTCTGTGTAGGAATGGGGTCAAGGGCAGGCCACTTGCATAAATCTGGCTGCCTTGAGCTTGAGCCCAAATTTGGGGCTGGAGTAGGGTTCTTGTCTCCTGGCTCTCTCATGTTTGGAAACAACATGGCAACCACACTCAAATTATCCATACATATTCAGTCATTGCTAATGAGGCTACAGCTGTCACTTTTGATCAGTATTTATACTGATGTCTTATGCCATATGAGGAAGAAAATTCCTCCACTGTGAGGAATTTTCTGTGTTCTTTGCAGAGAAGATAGAGAAACTCTGGGCGGGACTCATTGGGTCTTTTGATGTGGAGAGTCACAGAGTCCTGAGGGACTGTATTCCCCTGGTTGACCTCGACATGGTGGATGATAAGGAAGTTTATGTGCTGCTGGGATTGCTGAGACCCACCACGTGTGCCTCTGACCCGTGCCCATCCTGGATGTTGAGGGCGAATGTGGAAATGGTGGTACCTTTGACAGGCATTGTTGACGCTTCCTTTGGGGAGGGTGCCAGCCTCCCTCAAATGTGCTGAGGTCTGCCCCCTCCTCAAGAAACTATCTCTTGATGTTGGAGTGCCAAATGTTACCCGGTCATCAATCTGCCTTTCTTAGGGAAGGAGATCGAGATGGCTGTGGGGCTACAGAGGCACCTGGACTCCAATAGTATTTTGCGAAAATTCCAGTCCAGGTTCATGCCTTCCCACAGGGTAGAGATCACACTTGTCAGGGTGTTGAATGATCGTCTGATGATTTTAGATCAAGGGAAGCTGGCCATTTTGGTCATGCTGGATCTTACAGCAGAATTCAATATGATTGACCATGGGTTGCTGCTTCAGTGGCTGGTGTAACGGGAGCTGCCGGTCAGTAGTTTCAGTCATACCTGGAAGGGAGAATCCAATTGGTTGTGATGGATGGATATATGCCATCCCCGAGGGTCCTGAATTGTGGCATTTTTCAAGGTTTTATTCTTTTGCCCATGTTGTTCAATGTACATATGCAGCCCCTTAGGGATGTCATGATCAAGCATGGGCTTGAGTATCATTGGTATGCTGATGATACACAACTTTACATCTCTTGCCCCGTAAGCCCTGCCAATTCAGCCGCTGCCTTGGAAGAATGCCTGAATGACAGCTGCCTGGATGCGTCAGAGCTACCTCGTGATCAATCCAGGGAAGACTGAGGTGATGTTGATGGGAAGGGGCATCTGATGTGAGGATGCCCTTGCCTCCCTCGGACACCTGAATGAGGTGGGGGTCCAGGTAGAGGTAGTGGGCCAGGTTGAGAACTTGGGCATCATTTTTGACCATGCTCTGTCCATGAAAACTCAGGTATTGGACGTGGTGTAGAAATGCTTTTTCAACCATGCAATCTGCATACGTTACACCCTTATTTATCCTAAGTTGACCTTGCCAGAGTGACCCAGTCCCTGGTGACTAGGAGGCTTGATTTTTGTAACTACCTCTTCTACAGGCTACCGGCAGTGCTTATCCATCACTGGCACCTTGTTCAGAATGCGGCAGCGCAGCTGCTCACTGGTTTGGGCAGCCATGACCATATTATGCCCACCCTGCGTTTTCTGCATTGGCTGCCTGTAGAGCCGCAGATTGAGTTTAAGATTGCGCTGCTGGCTTTCAGGGCCCTGAACAATTTAGGCCCTGGCTGTATTTGAGACTTTCTTCTGGAGCCTCAATCTACTGGGTATCTGCGCTCAGGAACCACCTGCTGTTTGTGGGTTAAGTCATTGTGTCTTAAATCAGTGGGCAATCGGGGTTTTGTTGTGGCAGGCTGCTCGGTGTGGAACTCACTCTCCCCGGATGTTTGTCGCCATTCCTCGCTCCATACCTTTAAAAAGCGCAAACGTATTTGTTTTCTAGGTTCTTTTAGGATCTACTGCTCGTCCCCTTAATGTATTTTGTCCTCCTTTTCTCCTTCCCAAATCTGACTATTTTTAATATTCTATTAATTGTTTTAAATTGGTTATATTGTGCTTTTATGTAATATGTGAAGTGCTCCAAGTGCCATGCAGGCGGGGGGGGGGGGAGGGGGGCACTATACAAATAACATTTTATTTTATTTTATTTTCTCAAACTTATAATAAAATACAGTAGTGAAACTGCAAACTGTGCATACATAGTAGTGCAACAGTGAAGCAACACTATTTTAAACTAATTCACAGTTTTGAAAGAAATGACACTTTGTGACTTTGCTTCTCAGGTATGTCTTAAATAATTGTCCAGGTGTGCATGGAAACTGGGATAGAGGCTTTGGAATTTTTTCTTTGCTTTCTCTGTGTATGCCCTTGAGGCAGTACTTACTGAAATAAAAGATCAAGTTCCCCGTTAGCACAGGGAAGGGGTTTGTTTATGGCTGTCCTGCAGGGTAAGTGCTGCACATATTTATTTATTTTCCCCAAGACAAATTCCTGAATGTTGGAATAGATGAAGCTCCCGCTGCTTTTACCATAGACGAGGACACTCAGGACACAAAGGAGCAGCTCTTGTCAGAAGCTTCCTGCTAATACTAAACAATGCTTTGCAAGTGGATTCAAATATCAAAGTACATTTGCATAAAGCCCTCCATCGCAGGGATGGCTTTAGTTTTATTGCTCCTCTGAGTTCACAGTTGCTGCATTTGGCAGGGGCAGATGCAAAGGCTTTTATTTCCTGGGTCTTAAACAAGGTGAACCACACAAACCTTATTAGGAACTGGACTCAAAATTCAGTCTTAGGGTAGCTATCACAGTATATGTACTTCCAGGCTTCAGCGGAAAGCACGCAAATTCGGTACAGTGTACAGGTTCAACACAAATGTTTATAAGAAGTTCAGAATGCAAATTGTAATAGTACCCAATTTCATCACATAAGGTTAGCATAGCAAATCCTAGCCCTTGCTCCTTCAGACTTTCCTCTTCCTCTGATTAAAGAGAGTTCTTCCTTGTTCTGATTGCCCCCAGACTTTGCTGCTTGCAGGGGGCCTCCCTTGGGTTTTCAGGTCTACAGCAAGGTAATTAAATATTTTTTTTGTTTCGCTATGGGTGTTTTTACATGAGATGCTACCCTGCATAGCCCACCCAGGAGTCAGAGCTTACCGCCCAACTGAAGGTGGAGTGAGGAATGTGTGCTCCCATAAGCCATGGAGCACCCACTCATGTCCACGCATGGATTACTGCCTGGAAATCCAGAGTGCTCCATGTGGGGCAAGCCAAATAGCTCCATGGCAATGGTCAGCCATGGAGCCACACACCAGAAGGCCGTTCCACTGCTCAAAGGCACTATGGGTGGGGGCACAGCCTTGGAAAGTTGTAAGAACTAGCCAAGAGTGCTGGGTGCCCGGATTTCCCAGCATTCATGCCAGGGACATGTCAGTTGTAAAGGCCAGCCCAGCATGCTTCCCCCTACCCCATGGTCCATGGCAGAGGGAGTGCATGATGCCTGCCTCTGTGGCCGAGCTAGCCACACTGGGAGATGCCTGTTTGAATCCCACTCCACCTGTGTGGGTGCTCCACAGCAGTGGCAGTGCCACTCAGAAGCCATAGACCCCACCACCACCACCATCACCTTACTCATTTAAAAACAGCCTATGACTTGCCATGGTTGCTCACCTGAAGACTATCAAATGGGTAGTACACGCCGGAGTCTGCTTCTGGAGGAAAGGGGATACTCCTCAATAGCTGGAGTAGAGCTGAAACAAATTATGGATATTATCCAGAAAAGCCTGGATCATGAACAGAATCTGGTTAGTATATGAAGAATTACCTGGTTAACTGTAATACCAATATATTGTGATACTTTGGGCATTTTTACACACACCAGATTTTTCCTGGATTTGAAACACTGGGTTTGGTAAACTCATGCACGAGGGGGGGTCTAGATGCTTTTACACGCACGCACGCACGCACACACACACACACACCCCTTTGAAGTCACCCGAGTGTCATTGTAAACAGTGGCGCCAGGCAACTCCCACATGTTTTGAGACCCAGACTTTGTAAGTTCTCTGCTATTGGGGACTTACAATGCTGGGACTCAAAACATGCAGGAGTAGCTCAGTGCCGCTGTTTACAATGGCATGTGGGTGACTTACAGGAATGGGGGATGGATGAGTATCTAAACTAAGACTGAAACGAGATTGATTTGCATTCTCCCAAGAATGAGCAAGATTCTTGCATCTTCCAGAGAGGTTTTGTTAGATCTCACCAAGATGTTTGAGACTCTAGCAACCATGGCCATTCTGTGCATGCGCAGCTCACCAGCAGCCATTTTGTGTATTGAGAGTGTGGTTTTTAGGTTTCTTGAGATTATGACACAGTTCTTGAAACCCCCAAACACTCTGTACATGCACAAATGACTGGTGCTGCTATTCTGTGGCTGCCCACTGGCCATTTTCAAGAATGTTGTGAGAATGCCAGTGAGAGTGTCAATTCTCACAAGATTCTCTAAACAGAAAATCTCATTGAGAAGCTTATTCTTGACAAGATTTTTGTATAGGGTGAAAACTCATTTCAGCCCGACTCTAAACCCCACACACATGATTTTTCTGAACCCAGAATTTGAAGTCCAGGAGAAATCTGGTGCATGTAAAAATGCCCGTTGTATTAATTTTTGCTCCCAATTCCTTTCCTTTGTACTCACTCCCGCACCTCCAGACCTGGTTTTAGAGTAATCGTGGTTACAGTCGATTACATGGTAATATGGTAATCTGATAATGGCAACTTGACAAACCAGTTAATTTTTGTGGTATTTGCCATAATCTAGTTTGTTACTAAATAAATAATCACCAAATTAGCTGGCATATCAAATATTAACCATGGATGTGGGTTTTTTTCTTTTCCTATTTGATTAAGCTCTAAATGGAGGGAGCAAGGAATGGGGGAGGGGAATCATATGGGGAGAGGGCCCTATTGGTCAGTAATCCCATGAAGTAATATCTGTTGAACACAATGTAAATAAGGAGCACACCTGGTGAAAGGAACCCAGGGTCTGCAAGTACTTGGTGCAGCAGTGGTAAAAGTAATGGAGCTGCTCCTGCAGGGACTCATTCACCCCAAGGCCAAAACTTTTACGCCTCTGGAAGCCCCAGTGTTTTTTATATATAGACATATGTAATTGGAGTGAAAACTGAATTATCATTCTTCACACCATCTCCTTTCAGAAGGGGCTCCTCTTAGGGGTGTGCACCAGGACCCCATGTCATTTTTTGTTGTTGTTTTTGTTATTAAAATGTGATTTTTGTTAACAATGAAATGTTGTTTTTTTGGTTATTGTTGTCTTTACTGGTACCGATTTCATATGAAGATTTTGTTTTTGGCATCATTATTGGTATTGGTATATACACAATATCTAGTTTTATTTAAATAATATAAAAGTGTGCGTGTGTGTGTGTGTGTGTATATATAAAATAATAAATATAGAATCTAATCTAAACCTAACCTATGTATAATACAAAATATTCCTAGCCTATAATCCTAATATATATAATAAAACAGCCTAGTATCTAAATATCTAATCTATATATACAACTAATATCTATAAAATATATGGACAGGGAGAGACAGATAGGGGAAGGGGAATGACTATTCTGTTTGAATAGCTTTAACATTGGAGTTTTGGCACACTTCCAGGTTTGTGACCAGATCTGTTGCAGGAGTTTTCTTTATTATTGAAACTGTACGTTACCTTGAATTTATTCAAAAATTAAATGACACTGTCTAACTGCTATTTGATGTTACCAAAAAAATTCATGCTTTCAAAGGAAAGTTATATGCCATAGAAGATATAACTTTTCTTCAATAGAAGATAAGAATGTTACATACCGTGTTCATTTTTCATTCTGGGTTGTTGATTGAATGACAGCATGGCTGTATTCTGTGTTTGGCTGCCAAATGTACACGACAACATAGATACAGGGGACTGGAAATGGTACCAAACTACATACCCAATATCATGTCCAGTCTTCACACAAAAGAACAAATCCTGACACACATGTCAATATATATATACTGTCATTTAATCTTCATGCTTTGCTGGACAACTATACATCTAGATACTAAAGATGTTTACATGGCTAAATGATCTCAGTTGCTGCCATAGCCAGCTGCCTGGGGGAGAATTAAACCCCTGAATTCATAGTATAGGAATTCAAGGTATCGTACAGTTTCAATAATGAAGAAAACTCCTGCAACAGATCTCGTCACAAACCTGGAAGTGTGCCAAAACTCCAATGTTAAAACTAGTCAGGGATTCAATGAGATCTCCATCTTGCCTTAACTATAGAACCATGACCGTGCCTCTATAATAAAGATAATTCTTTAATGTGGAAAAAAGAAAAAGCCTCTTGTACATACACGCTGGGGGTTGCACAGGCGGGACACTGGACAGTTCATACCCAGGAGCCTGTATGCAGCGCCCTGGTATGAACTTTAGCCCTGCCCAGCCCCTGCAATGGAATAGTGCCCCCTGCGACACTATTCCATTGCAGGGTCCCTTTATGCGGAACGGACGGTGCTTCTAACCACCCATTCCTCATTAATGGAGAAAACACCTCCCTTTTGTCCCTGAAGGCTTCTTAAGGAAGCCTTTGGGGGAGGGGGAAGTCACCGGTTGTGTGTGCATGCGAGCACACAATCGGTGAGAATGTTCAGAGACAGAGCCATCTCGAAGAACCTGGTTTAGAGCAGCAACCTTATGAAGGTTGCTGCTCTAAACCAGGTTCTTTGAGATGGCTCTGAACGTTCACCGCGGTGCATGGGGTTTTTTTTTTTTTTTTTTTTTTAAGCACCTCAGTGTCAGGGCTGGCTGGCCAGGGTAGTCCTGGGGCCAGGAGGGGCATTGCCCCTGTGTCCCTAGGGGGCCCACCACCCCTGTTGTTTAGTGAGATGTTAGGCTTACCCCTAGTTATGTATTTAACTACAAGGGATGGGAGCTAAGCGTAGGTGTATATGTGAATACAGTCTCTCACCTGTCTGCCCTTGGAAAAGGTGATCAGGTGGAGGAAGTCCTGAGTAAGTACGGGGCAGTTAAGAAAGGGCCTCCTCACTGATGAATAGAACCTAGACTAGCAATGGCCTCAAAGACACAGAAAATTAGAGCACCCTATGTTTCCCTCACACAAGCCAACACCCCCACGCCTGATGGGTGAAAATGCACCTTGGTGTCATCCTTCAGCCTAGAACTCCCCTCATGATCCCCTTCTGTCCTCAAATCACCTGAAAACCTCTCGCTTTTTATGCCCAGATGTGTCCTTTGTCCCCTCAGCCCCATCTGTTTACCTTATGCATTCTCACTTGTATCTGAACACCCACCCGGACCCTCTTTTGTCCTGCCAAGATGTGTCCTTTGTCCTCTCAGCCCCTGTATGCATCTTCCCTTTGTTGTACCTAGACACACACCCAGAATCCCTTTTGTTCTCCCTATTAGCCTATTGTAGTGTGACTTTGACACCAGGTTGGGGCCAGTAGATGGAGAGCGCAAGGTCATGAAGGCCCCATCTGGTCCAACTTTGTGGGGGAAGTTTCAGGAAGTGACACCGGCCAATCTGGTGAATGTTCTGGGGTCTGTGAGAGACACCAGTTGTGAACTTGATCCTTGCCCATCCTGGTTGGTGAAAGCCTCCAGGGAGACAATGGGGTCGGTGCTGGTGAGAGTGGTCAACGCATCCTTGCAGCAGGGGAGATTGTTGCCCTGCCTCAAGGAGGCTGTGGTGCGCCCCCTGCTGAAAAAACCATCATTAGATGTGGATGCACTCACCAGCTATGAACCTGTCTCTAACTTTCCCTTTTTAGGGAAGGTTATTGAGCAGGTGGTGGCGATCCAGATCCAGGCACATCTGGATAGCATTGGTTTCCTGGACCCTTTTCAATCTGGGTTCCATCTGGCTATGGCACGGAGCAGCGTTGGTGGCCTTGGCCTGCTAGATCTCTTGGCCACTTTTGATACTGTGTACCATGAGCTTCTGTTGAGATGGCTGCGAGACATGGGGTGTCTGGATGGGACTGTTCTTGAATGGTTCCACTCATTCCTCTCGGGGTGAAGCCAACGGGTGGTGTTGGGAGCTGAAACATTTTGCTCCCGCACCTTGACCTGTGGCATTCCGCAGGGTTCCATCCTCTCTCCTTTATTATTTAATGTATATATGCAGCCCTTGGGGGAGGTCGTGAGAGGGTTTGGGGTGCGATGTCACCAATATGTTGATGATACTCAGCTGTAGCTCTCTTTTTCAGCTGACCCAGACCCTGCTGTCTCTGCCATCCCAGTGTTTGGAGGCCGTGGCAGAGTGGATGCGGCAGAGCAGACTGAAGCTCAACCCCGATAAGATGGAGGTGATGGTGGTGGGGAGGGTGAGTGAGGTGTTGGCCCCCCTGATTGGGGGGGTTCGCCCTCCTATAGTCCAGCAGTTTCGGAGTCTAGGGGTGGTGTTGGATTCGGATCTCCGCCTGGATCGACAGGTGGAGGTGGTGGCGAAGGACGCCTTTTGCCAGTTGTATCTGGTGCGGAGGCTGCATCCATATGTCTCCGGGCCGGATCTGGTCTCCCTCATCCATGCCTTCATTACCTCGAGGCTGGACTACTGCAATGCGCTCTACATGGGGCTGCCCTTTTTCCTGGTCCGGAGGCTGCAGCTAGTGCAGAATGCGGTGGCCCAGCTCCTGATGCATATAACACTTGTGCTCCGGACTCTGCACTGGTTGCCGATAGCGTGCCGAGCCAGGTTCAAGGTATTGGTATTAATCTATAAAGCCTTTCATGGTCTGGGCCCCTCGTACCTCAGGGACCGCTTCGCCCTCTGCACCTCAGAGCAACTCTGGGGGGGCCTTCTTGGAGGCCCCCCGTGTTAAGCAGGGGGCTACAATGGAAAGGACATTCTCAGTGGCTGGGCCGCGTCTTTGGAATTCCTTCCTGGAGGAAGCTCACCTGGCCTCAAGCCTTTTGACATTCTGGTGGACTTGTAAGACCTGGCTGTTCGCCCAGGCCTTTGGGGAGGGGGAGAGGGGTTAGGGTAGGGTATTGGCTCTCCCCTACCTTTTTGGTTTATTTTTATAAATTTTTGTTTCCCCAATCCTGTTTTAGGTTTAAATTTATTGTATTGTTTTTTAAAATGTTGAGCCTATCCCAAAGCCTTTATCCTAAACCCTATAACCGGTCCTCGCTCCCCCTCCAAACTTGAGAAAGCTTTGGATGCAAACACATGTGGGTCCCTCCATGGGTGTCTGTGTTTTAAGGGGTCTCCCAGACCTTAGTCTGCCCCTTCCCTTCATCCCCAAACTTCACTGGATCCACAGGCTGCCTGTCCCCTTTTCAATGTCAAGGAGAGTCCTGACTTACTCTCCTGCTTCTCTCTCTCTCCCTCCCAGTCTCGCTCTTTTCTCTTTGTGTGTGTGTCTCCCACATTTTCCCACCCCCCTCACTCCCCACATTACTCTTGTTTTCCCTGCCACCACTTGAGTTCCCCTGTAAACTGCCAGCAAGATGGGGGCTGTGTTGATTACTATATTTCAGTGTCCCAGGATCCCCTCAAATCAACCACAATCACATATTCAATTCAAGCAATGCCAACAGTTCCAATGCCAACACAACAAACACAACACAGTGTCAAGTAATCCCAAATTTAGTGAGACCCACAAATAAACCCTCTTTCTCCCCATTTGACCATAGCCCCATAGGGACAGGCAGTGGGTGGGACTCCCAGTAAGAGGCTCTCCATCTCCCCTGAAGCATGTCCTAAATCAGCAGCCCAGCAAGTGTAGTTCACAGAGTTAACGTTGGAGGGAGGGACATTAACCCTGAGTACTCCTTGCAGCTGTCTACTGGGGGGATAGAGAGCGTTCTGTGGTCCCATGCACTGTCTTTCACCTAACCAGACCCCCAAAATAGATCACATTGCCATCGCCTACCTTTATCCTGACCCTCTGAATCCTCGATTTTCGTGCCCTCCTTGGCCTCCTGTAGTCTTCCGAAGGTGTAGGCTTTAGGACATAAGCCTTCCTTCAGGCCTGGAGAACTGGGAGGACTGAGTTAACTCTCAGTCCTGCAACAAGCCAAATCAGAAGAGATGAAAGGGAAGACAAGGACAGGACAGAGGAGACATAGGAGGGGAAAGGTTTTTGTTTGGGTGCACGAGAAGAGGAAGGTGAAGATGGGTTTCAGTGGGGAACAGGGGAAAGGAGACTCCATTGTTTCCAGGTGTCTCCTCTGTCAGGTTCTTACTTTCTCCAGTTCACAAGGTGAGGTGAGGTGTGGAATCTTGCCAGATCTCAGAAAAATTGGAGGGGGGAAAAACAGATAGCAAGTTTTAGAGATTTATTCTGGAAACATAGATGATATGATTTTGCCCCTTTGTGGATCTGTCTCCAAAGAGGAGGTTCCAAACCCTTCCAATCCCCGTGCCATCACACTTAGCGTTATCTGAATGGAATGTTCTTTTTTTCATGATTTCTTGGACTGCATGTAGATTTATGCGGTCTAGGCTCCGGACACAGAGAGACTATTGGCTTCAGAGGCGTGGCATAAACAACCTGCTGATGTTAGTAATCGCTAATGCACCTTGAAGTGCACTCATGGGGGGTAGGTGGGGAATATTGCATTTTTCTGTTGCTGTAGTGTTGAGGTCCATCACTGTTGAGGTCCCGCTGCTGGGGTTCTGGAAGTTTATTGGGTTGTGGGGGATATTGTGCATTGATCTATTCTGTTGCTGGAACAATATTTCACTGTGCAAATCTGAAATTCCACTGTGTCTGGAAACCAAGTGGTGGTGGGGATATTGTTTTCTTTTCTGTTGCTGCAGAGGTCAGGCGCTGTTGTTCAGGTTTCATGGCTGGGGTTCTGTTGTTCTCCAAATGACGCATTGGGATGTCAACTCACAGTAGGCTGTCCTGTACAACCCCACTGTAGGCTGAAGTCCCACCACATCTTGAGGTGCAGTGGTGGAGGGGGATATTGCAGTCCGTTGCAGATGAGGTGCCACAGATGAGGTTCCGGAGGCTTCTAGACACTCAGACACAGAAGGGCTGAAGACTGATGCATCATTTTTTATTGCAGAATACATGGGCCTGAAGTTCCATCACAGCTGGAGGTGCAGTGGTGGTGGGGACCCATCAGATGGCTAAGCGGGGTCAGACTAGAGAGAACATGCATTCTTGGAGAGGGGAGGAGGACCTTTTAGAAAGTGAGTGGGTTGTCCCCTGCCATCACAGGGATTCTTGGGGTTTATGGGTGGGTGAGGGAGAGTGGGGGGTCTGTGCCCGGCCCTCCCCCCCAGAAGAGGTTTCTCCCTCCCAATATCCTCTGTACCAATTCTTGGGGGCAGGGGCAGGCCCAGTTTGGACTGTATCCAGCGTGCATGGGCTGGAGGAGCAGCCTTGCTCCTTGTGAAGAAGAAGGAGGGTGCCAGAAGAGAACAGGGGGTGGCGCAGGGGTGCCCAGGTGCAGGTGGGCCACCAAGATGACCTTGGGGTTCTATACGAATCTATACCATGGCTGCTTGCATTATGAGGCCTCAAGATGTATAGGGACTTCAAGACTTCCGTCATGAAACTTGACAGAACACCACAGAGGTCAGAAGTCCCTCTAAGTCTGGAGGTGGAGTCATGGGTCATGAAGATGTTGCATTCTGATTCCATGCTGATTTGTAGAAGAGGTCAGTTCCACAGTTGGCAACAGCTTGCTGTGTTATGGAGGTGCCTTCCTCCAGATGCAATGTGTCCTCAGACTTTAGTCGGGCTCTGGCACGTGACTCGACTAAGACCTAGGGATAAGTGAATGCGGTTCGGAAGTTCGTAGTTCGGACTGAACTCGACCAGTTCGGTCGACCAAACTTCGAACCAAACCGAATTTCCAAACTTGGCTCTGTTCACCCATCCCTAAAAGATAATATTCCATTTAGTTCAATGGGGTTTGAATTTCCAAACTTTGTTTGGAAGTTCGGAGTTCGGACCAAACTCGAATAGTTTGGTCGACCGAACCAAACTACCGAACCAAATTTCCGAACTGAACCGAACCAAATTTCTCAACTCAGTTCTGTCCGCCCATCCCTACTAAGACCTGAGAAAAAACTGTGTCTGGATGGAGATGAAGCAGTTGGAGCTGCTGGAGGAGAGCGTTCCACCATCCCAATGGATGGGGCTGTGGACCTCGCATGCATCACGGAGACCTGGCTGGACGAGTTCGCTGGTCCAACTTTGGCGGACCTTGTTCCAGTCGGGTATGCCATGCAGCATCAGCCCCACACAGGTGGCCGGGGAGGTGGTGTAGCAATTATTTTTAGGGAGGATTGGCCTGTGAGGAGGTATCCAGTTCAGGAGATTGAAGGTATTGAGGCCCTCCACGTGGTGTTCGATTTGGCTGGGGGCAAGCTAGGGGTGCTGCTGGTATACAAGGCTCCTTCTTGTCCGGCGGCATCCCTGACCGCTCTAGCGGAGCTGGCCTCGGAAGTGGTGTTGGGCTCCTCTAGGACTTTGGTCCTGGGGGACTTCAACGTCCATACCGATGCCGGCCTTGTTGGGGTGGAGCGAGAATTCATGGCCGCCATGGCAACCATGGATTTGTCCCAGGGGGTTATCTGCCCGACCCACGTGGAGGGACACACCCTAGACCTGATCTTCAGTTCTGGCCTTGAGGCGGTGGGTCCGGTTGTGGGGGAGGTTACAGCAGCAGCCCATCTCCTTTCTGGGACGGGTCGCCGGGAGCACATAACACCAGTGCTCCGGGCTCTGCACTGGTTGCCAATAGCGTACCGAGCCAGATTCAAGGTGTTGGTATTGATTTACAAAGCCCTGCATGGTCTCAGCCCCTCATACCTCAGGGACCGCCTTGCCCTCCGTGCCCCGGAGCCGCTCCTTCGGTCTGCCGGGGGTGCCTTCTTGGAGGTCCCCCGCATTAAGCAGGGGGCCACAATGGAGAAGGCATTCTCAGTGGCTGGGCCGCATCTCTGGAACTCCCTGCTGGAGGAGGCCCACCTGGCCCCAAGCCTATTAGTATTTCGGCAGAAATGCAAGACATGGTTGTTTTCCCAGGCCTTTGGAGAGGGGATGGGTAGTTGAGTTTTATTCCCCTATCCCAGGCCCTGTTTATATGTCATTTTAATGTTTATATGATATTTTAAGTGTTTGGATTGTTTTAAATTGTATTTATTGTTGGAAGTCGCCCCGAGCTGTGTTCAGGAGGGGCAGGGTAAAAATTTAATAAATAAATAAATAAATAAATAAATAAAATGCCCTCTGTACCTCTTCTTGGTGGCATTGGTGGTCCCAGTTTTGCTTTGAGCAAACGTGGGCTGGATGATGATCAGACTTGCTCCTTGTGATTGTGAGGGAGATGGGGTGCCCCACTTTCCTGTGCATGTGCCACTTGCTCCACTCCTGTTGTTAACTGATGGAACTCCTGGCCACTTGGTCCAATTCTGTTGGACCAAGTGGCTGGGAGTTCCTGGGAATAACAACAGGATGGGAAAAAGAAACACTGAGGCTGGCTTGGCCATGGGCAGGGCTTAACTCAAGAGCTACATAGCCTACGAGTCCAATTCTCATAGCTGTTGGGTTATAGAATGCCCTCCTGTCAGTGCCTTTCCCTCACTCGGTCCTATCTGTGCTGCAGAATAGAAAGAAAACCATGTTGCCATCACCCACCTTTAACCTGGCCTCCCCCAACCAGACCCCATTGTTTCTGTAACCCAGCATGAAAAAAGTAGATCACGTTGACATCACCTACCTTTATCCTGAACCTCCGAATCCTCGATTTTCGTGCCCTCCTTGGCCACCTGTAGTCTTCCAAAAGTGTAGGATTCGGGACACAAGCCTTCCTTCAGGCTTGAAGAAATGGAAGGACTGAGTTAGTTTCCAGTCCTGCGACAAGCAGAATCAGAAGAGATGAAAGGGAAGAGGACAGGACAGAGGAGAAATAGGAGGGAAAAGGTTTTTGGCTGGGTGCACGAGAAGAGGAAAGGGAAGATGGGTTTCAGTGGGGAACAGGGGAAAGGGGACTCTGTTGTATCCAGGCATATCCTCTGCCAGGTTCTTACTTTCTCCAGTTCACAAGGTGAGGTGAGGTGTGGAATCTTGCCAGATCTCAGACAAATTGGAGGGGGAAAAAACATACAGCAAGTTATTGAGATTTATTCTCAGAAACATAGATGATATGTTTCAGATTTTGAACCTTTGTGGATCCGTCCCAAAAGAGGTTCCAGACCCTCCCAATCCCCATGCCATCATTTACCTTATATTACCTGACCAGAGTACTCTTTGGTCTTTGTTTCATGATCTCTTCGGGACTGATTGTAATTTTCCGTGGTCTAGGCTCCAGACACAGAGGGGTCAAGTGACCTCAGAGGCTCAGCAGAAACACCCACTGAAGTAAAAAAACAACAACAATGCATCATGAAGTGCACTGGTGGGCGGTGGCTGGCAGTAAAATATTGCATTCTTCTGTTGTCGTTGAGGTCCCAGACCATCGTTGTGACCATTCCATGTTACTGTGATTGAAGTCTTCACTTCAGTTCTGGAGGCCTCCAAATGCAGTGAGATATCAAGCCACAGTAGGCCAGCTGAAGTCCTACTGCATCTAGAGGTGCAGTGGGGGAGGAGGATATTGCAGTCCGTAGCAGATGAGGTCCCACAGATGGGATTCTGGAGGCTAATCTACAGAGACACAGAAGGACTATAGGCTGATGTATTCGTTTTTATTGCAGAATACATGGGCCTGCAGTCCCATCGCATCTGGAGGTGCAGTCAGTGGTGGTGGGGACACATCAGATGGCTGAGAGGGGGCAGGCTAGAGTTTAGGTAAGAGAGGCAGATCGAGGTTGTGGGACCGCCCCCAGGAATAGGTTCCGCCAGCTCAATGCCCTCTGGGGGTGGGCAACGTTTTGCTCATTTCTGTCATGCGTGCATAACTGCATATGGAAGGGGGACCCATGTGTGTGTATGGAAGTGGGGATGGGTTGGAAAAGGCCATGACCAATGACCTGGTTGGGGCTATCCATTCTATGTATGGGAGGGGGGAAGGGGTTTCTCATGGGGGGGCACAACACCCAGGAAGGGATTCCACCCTCCCAATGCCCTCTGCACCTCTTCCTGGGGGTGGGGGCTGGCAATGTTTTGCACATTTCTGTCGTGTGTGTATGGGATGGGGGGCTGATGGGGTGGAAAGGGCCCTGCTGGGGCATTCCACTCTAGTGTGTGTGTATGAGATGGGGGGCTGATGGGGTGGAAAGGGCCCTGCTGGAGCTCTCCATTCCACTGAGGTGAGGAAATGGAAAGCGCCCTGCTGGGGCATTCCCATCAGTGTGTGCCGCTCCTCCCAAGAGTCTGCATTGGAAACCCCTAGCCTCCCCTGAGCCCCACTCTCCTCCTCTACACATCTAGATGTGTATAAGAGACAGCTCGTGCTCCTCCAAGGAAGCTGGGGTGGTGTTGACCCCGAGCCTCCCCAGGCCCCCACCCTCCTCCTCACACACAGGGCCCCCCTCCTTCACCCTCTTGTGCTCCTCCAAGGTGGATGGGGTATTGAGCCTCCTGATCCCCACCCTCCTACTCACACACAAAGCCCCCATCCCCTACTTTAATGGGAAGGAAGTAGTACTTCTCTACTACTTTTCCCTGGTGGAGTGGTCGGACTTGAAATGTTGCCATGATGCGGTTTAAGTGCAAACCAAGGGCTGCTGCTGCAAGCTCATCAATGCCATCACTGACCGATTTGCTGGCTGATGGAATTGCCTGCATCTTGTCAGGATGGACACAGGTGCAGGGAAGTGAAGGTAGCAGGAGATGATATCCAGAGGCTGGAAAATCAGACATCATCAGGCCCCACATCAAGGGTATTGTCCTCCATGAACCCAAGAAGGGGAAGGTTGGTCTTGAGAGAGACCAACTGTTCCACAGTCTTTGGGTTCATCTTGGAATTATGTGGGCTGACGATGTCTGCAGTGACACTGAATACCCACTCCGATGATACACTCGTTGGAGGACACAAGATGCACCACAATGCTACCTTTGCAAGCGAGGGCCACACCTGAATTTTCTGGAACCAATAGGTCAAGGGGTCAGTGTCAGCAGGACAGATGGGCTTGGTAAGATATTGAGACACAAATGTGTCTGCCATATCCTGTTGCTCCACAGCACCACCGTCATCTGCATCCTCCTCCGCCAAATCCACCAGCCCAGAAAACCACAAGGTGGATTGGCCCCCACTTGCAACCCCTGTAGAAACAGTAGTTGCCCCTTGCAGCGGGAGCGCCTGCCCCGGGCAATACTGTTGCACCTCATTGACAAGCTCAACCCTGTAGCTTTTGAAGGATTCAATGTAGGAGGTCATGTTCTTTTCGACCCGTGGGCCGAGTAGTGCAGCTACGAAATGTGGCTAACTCGCTTTCAAGGTGTCGAAACGCCGATTCAGCTCCTCTACCAATTTCATTACCAGCGCCCTCACAGACCCATGCAGGTCAGTGCGAGAGAGTACGCCTTGCATACATCAAAGCAGGATCATGAAGAGCAGCATCACCTGGCCCAGAGTGGTGACCTCTGCGCTAAGCTCACCAGTGGCCTATTGAAATGGCTCCAGAACCTGCGTCAGCTGCTCCACCACTTTCTAGTCCTCCCCGGTCAGTGGTGTTGCTCCAATGCTCTGCGACAAGCAAAGGGCATACAGCACCTCCTTCTGATCCAGGAGATGTCCCAGCATCAAAAAGGTGGAGTTCCACCTTGTGGCCACATCCTGTACCAGCCGGTGAAGTGGTGAGGTTAACTCCTCCTGCTTCTATCACAGTGGCTGGCTGAAACCAACTGATAGAAAAAACCGGAAATCTTCCTCACAGTTTCAAGGAGTGCCTCAAAGCCCTTGGTTCCACTCAAGGCAACCTGAACTACAATGTTTAGGTGTGCACCGCGGCGAACATGAGTATAGCCACCACGATTAATGGCTGCAATCATGTTGTTGGCATTATCGGTTACAAAGTAACCGACTTCAATGCTTGCACCTTGGCAGTGGACCCGCCCATCCAGCATGCCATTCACCGCAATGTGTATATTGTCCACCGTGTGCTGGCTGTCAAGCACCTGGGCATGCAACAATGCCCACCAATGCTTTCCAGTTGACACCGCTCCCCCAGTGCTGCTGCTGCTGCCCACCGCTGTGCTGGTGACAGGGACTGGTCACATTTGCCACCATTGTGTGGTCAATGACAAATAGATGTGGACCACACTCTGGCTAGTCCACAGGTCCATGGTAAAATGTACCACTGACCCCCTCCACATGGGAGAACTCCGCAAGGAACCAGGACCGAAGCCTCCCATACAGAGACAGGATAACATTTGAGCAGAAGGTTTTGCGGCAGGGGACACTGTAATGGGGCTCCAGCAACTGAAGCAGCCATTTGAATCTGACAGCCTCAAGCAGGTTGATCAACCTCTCATCCAGGGCAATCACTTCCCCAATTGCCTTGGTGATGGCCACAGCCCAAGGGTGGCTAGATGCTTGCTTGTTTGTTTGTTTGTTTATTAATGGCTCTAGCTTTCGCTGTGGCCAAACAATTATACCAACTATAACAATAACCTGAACATACAAAATATAAGGATACAAGAATAAAACCATGATTCTAAACAAATCCGCAATTTACTGCGGTTGTACTTGACATATCTCAATTACAACTGGTTCTCGAGCAAAGGGGATATATTAATACAACAATTCCAGAGGAATTGACTATTTATAAGAGATATGATATAGTAAAATAATATAGATAAAACCTAAAGCATAAAACATACATGCCCAGCTTACTAATAACCCCACTTTCCAGAAATTGCCCTTCCAAAGCCGAATAATGACCCAAAACACCAGTTGCTATAGCCACTTTGCTTTTGCCTTCCCTGTTGCACTTTGAGTCAGCTGGAAACTGTGCAATTAGTCAGAAGCACTTTCCTTTCCTTAATAGCAAGCCACACATAGGTGGCTATTGCAAACTTGGTGCCGGGCATGACTAAGGTCAATAGAAACTGAAAACATGAATCAGAACAAAAAGTCATTCCATCAGGCAAGAGGGGAGCCAACCACACCTGCCTCAAAATGGCATAATGAGGGCATGCCACCAAGAAGTGTTCTATAGTCTCAACCCCGCCAAGACTACATGAACATACTCAAAGGTGGTACGGAACATGAGCCTGCCTGCCTTCAGATACAGCTGTCTGAATAAGAGAAAATCGGGCCAACGTATAACACCGCCTAATTTTGGGATCTTAGATTTCATCCAGGTATTTCTCAAAGTTACCATTTCGTTTAATCAGAGCCAGCCCAGGGGCAACCTTCCATGCTCCCAGCACCGCCAGGTCATCCTGGAGGGCAATATCCCTAATGCTAAGCTGAATCTCCTGGGAGATAGATTTGAAAGATTTCCCTGCAAAGTGAACCATAGAAAATCCCAGCTGGCTAAGAAGCTGCCCCAAATATAGGACCCAGGGATAGGATCTAGGCCCTGTATAGGCAAATTCTTCCTTGAGGCACAAAAATGGAAGATTGGATTCGTGAGTTCCTAATAGCCAAAGCCAATAACTAAGGAACCTCAGCTTGGCCAATGACTCCAGCGAGGGGACACCAGTCTCCAACCTCAATGGCCCTGGGGGAACAGTTCACCACCCAAAGGAGTCTACATAAAAAGCCATTTTGGGCCCTTTCTAGCTGGATCATACTAGGCCATGGAACAATCTCCAAGCCAAAGAGGGCCATTGCTGGAATCTTCACCCTAAAAACCTGGAGAAACCCAGATGCACTAACACCAGCTGAGATATTTTTAATAGCTCTATTAATTGTCTGGGCAACTTGCTGGACTTTTGTGGCTCTCTCAGCCAGATGGGAATTCCAGGTGCCCTTAGAAAAGGTAATGCCCAAATACTTGAAAGACCCAGTAATCCCAATATCCCCAGCTGGTGTTTTCCAAGCCTTCAAAGTGGTTCTTTTCCCCATCAACATTATTTTAGACTTACTTGCATTCAATTCCAAGCCATTGTCAAGGCAATAGGTATGAAATCATCCTATTGCTCTCCTTAAGCCTATCTCAGTCTGGGAAATAAGGACGACATCATCAGCAAACTGGATCTTGTTTAGCTGGGCATTCCTGATTTTAGGCGGGTGGTCCTCATCAGCTCTAACATAACCTACCATATTGGAAACAAATAGACCAAACAATAAAGGCGCCAGGACACAGCCTTGTCTCACCCCACGTTCTGTGAGGAAAGGATTAGTTTGGTCCCGCCCATTATCATATTTCACCCTGGCGGTGTTGTTCGTGTACAACTGCATAATTGGGCCCAATATGTTCTCCTCGATACCCCACTACCTCAGCTTGGCCCAAAGCCAGGAGCGGGGTACCGAGTTGAAAGCTTTAGTGAGGTCCAGAAATGCCAAATAAACCTTCCCCTTCTTAAACCTAGTATATTTAAATATTAGGTGCTGCAGGATAAAACAACAGTTGGACGTCGATCTACCGTTCCTGAACCTGAATTGCTCCTGGGGTAATAAATGATGGTCCTCAACCCACTTCTCAAGATGATGTAATAACGTCCTGACATATAATTTGCCTATAACGGAGATCAGACTTATAGGTCAGTAGCAGTTCGGGTCCCGACTGCAACCCTTCTTATAAATAGGGACAATCCAGCTTGAAACCCATTGCTGGGGAATTCTGAAAGTTTAACTGACTACCAGAAAAAGATGTGAAAAAATCCTTGCCCACCTATGGGGGGCCGCCTGCAGTATCTCTGGAGTAATCAGGTCTGGTCCAGCAGCCCTATGCGTCTTTAAGGCCATAATGCCTTCATAAATGGATTCCTGGGAAAAATCCTCTTGCTGCCATCCTGATTCTTGTGAGGAGCCCTCTCCTAAGCCCCCCTTGAGATCCATTACCCCATCCCTCCTATAAGCATATAATTTGCTGAAGAAGTCTTCCCAGATTGGGACAGTGATGACTGAACCCCTATCCCTCTGCCTAGGTTTAATAATTGAATTTAACCTAGCCCAGAACTGACTAGAGTTGCCAATAGGGCGGTCCACCGCCATCTTAGCCCAAATCATAGCATAAAAGTTCATCCTCTTCTCTTTGAGTAAGGTCAGATATTCATTCCTAGCCCTCCGAAAGATTTCCCATGTTGAATTCCTGGCCTTCTTGAACCATTTCCTTCTGAGGGAAGCCAGCCTGGATTTGGCCACCCTACACTCTAGATCAAACCAAGGATATAAATTCCTCAGAGGCCGCCCTTTTTGGGGAGCCATGAGTGCCTCGCATAAAGGAGCCATTTACTCAACCTGAAATGGGGGCCCGCTCTATTTGGAATTGGGACTGATCAAGAACTACAACGTTACAGTTGGACTCCCTGGGTTGGAGGTCTACAATCTGGGTAACTTCCTCCAAGGGGTTGCCTAGAGCCACTAAGGGAACTAGGGGCCCAGAGACACCAGACTCATTGGTCGACAGCAGCCCATTTTCTTCATCCCCCAAATATCGGGCCGCTGTCAAATCGACCACCCCCACCCATAGCCTATCCAAGGAACCCTTAGGCTCCTTCCCCAGAGCTGTAAATTTGATAACTGCATTTTGGGCATGGTTCTTAATATGATCCAGCCTGGCTTTAAACAGATCCTGATCAATAGCCGATAATTGTCCCAGGAGCTCCTGGATACAGGCTGGGTCATCAGCTGTAGCCTTTCCCACTAGGAAATTGCCTATTTTATTGGCAATCCTATTTGTCAGCAGGCCCTCCCCAGGCCCTACACAAGTAGCTAACGCAACTAAGCCCCCCCAGTCAGTCTCCAGGACCATAAGTTGCTGACCAGAAGGGCCCAGACAGTCTGCCATGGTTACATTGGGGTTAGGGCTGGCCTCTTGCAAAAGTGGAGGGTTAACATAAACCTGGCCCAGCTCCATCAGGTCAGGGGAAGAGGCATGGGCCTCAATTTCCCCCACCTCCTGATCCATGGCCAAATTGGCTATCTCTCCTTGAGGCCCAAAGTATATATTTCTGCTGTTCCATGAGCCAAGGGCAGTTGCATTAGGAGAAGAAAAATTGCAACCCCACAGGCACAACCCAGCTGGTAATTCCTCCCTACTATAGGTTACAACCCTATCGATCGACACCCCTGGAGTTAGGAGAAACTTCCTAGCTTTAAATAACTTATATACCCACCACCTATCCATAAAGGAAAGTCACAACTGGTATATAAACTTCCCACTTGGCAAGTATTGAGTCCCCAAGATACGGGAGGAGATAGCTGGGCCTCCCAGGAAGAATGCCAAATAGTTGGCAACTTCCCCTGGGGGGTCCAAAGAATGAATAGTACCATTGGAATCAGGTATAATAAATAAATAGACTTCATTGTCCTTGATTAACATTATTTTCTTAGTGGAGAAATGTGGTTGGCCAATAAACGTCCGCTTGTGGGTAGTCTTCTCTGGTGGAGCTAGGCTAGTCATTTTGGTTTCAAATACCTTAGACCCTCCCCTTAGTTGATTAAGAATCTCATTAAGTTGACCTTGGACCATAGTAACTGCCTTGGAGAGATCTTTAATGCCCACAAAAAGCGCTTCTGTAGTCCTAGCCACCAGCTGAGTTTGGTGAAACAAAATGTCCATGCCCAAATGGCCGAGCCCTAAGTGCCCTCAATATCACTCAATTTATTTTGGGAGGGAGGTGGAAGCGAGGTCCCCGGCAAAAAGATTCTCCGAGTCTGCAAGGCAGGAATAATAGTTATAAGAAGAGGGAATTCCAATTACCTTGGGCTCCAGCATTGTCCATGTGATTTTTGCTGGGAGAGTACCCTCGGAGGAGGAAGAGGGCAATAAACCCCACCCTCTCTTTCTGTACATCATGAGCTGACCATCCGCAGGCAGAAAGGGATGTGTCCTGACGCCCATCCCGCGCATGAGACCACGCACAAGGGCACGCCCTTGTACATTCAGCCCTTAGGTGCACAGGCCACAGCGTGTGCCTATGGTGCCGCAGTAGGTTGCCTGGGCTGTAAAATCCCCGCTGCACTTTGACTGGCTCCACCCCCGAGCTCCGCTCTCCACAGCTGCGTTGCCAGCAAGCTGTGATCCACCGCCCCGACTCACAGCACAGTTCTCCCTAGTCACCTACTAAGCATAATTGGTAGCAGCTCAGTTCATGTTGTGTTCAACTTATTCCCTCTTTTGTTGTCCCCTTGGTTCAACAGCCTAATATGAACAACTTGCTTCAAAAATTTCTAGGCAGACCAACAGGGCTCCTCTCAGCAACACATAAGTTCTCCAGAAGGCCTAGTGAAGCACTGAAGCCAGTCCCGCACCACGCTGCTGCCGCCGCCGCCACCCACAGCACAGGTAAAAGGCGATCGGGGGGTTTAACCCAGAGTACCAGTGCCCGATATCGTCAGGAGGGCTCCCGGAGGAGAGCTGCCTCCTTCAGTTAGCAGTGCGGTGGCATCCCGGAGCCCACAGTTCCAGCGGTCGTCCGGTTTTTAAAAAAAAAAATCCAGACTGGGCACTGGCAGGGTGGGTGGGTGTGTCCCCCCTTCCACCCACGCAGCCTGGGAGGGGGATGCAAAGTGGTTTGGTTTTTGGTTGATTTTTTTACATTGCAGTCATTGATTTCAATGGCCGCAATGTAAAAAAAATCCGGTGACGGAAACGGCACCGGTACCGGGAACTCTCGGATCTATCCGATATCCCCGATACTGCCAAATACCGGCAGTTTCAGATATAGGGAGATCCGAACTTCCCACCCCTAGTAAATATTCTACAGAGCCCAGAGAATGACTACAGTGGCACAGCAGAGACTAGAAGCCAGGACCATGAGCATTGCAACCCCAAACCAAACCATTTAACCAAGGAGAATAGCCTGTTTAGGCAAGTCTAGAAAACAGCCAATTAACTAATGGAACATGTTTCTGTGATAGCCAAGTACAGGCGATAACTATCAACTGATGGATTCCTATTCCCATTTCAGCTCAAGGGTGCCTGGCGTTCACAAGAAGCAAGTCACGGAGGAGGAGGTTGTCGAGGAGTAACCAGCGGCACCGCCAAGACCCAATCAACAGGACAATGATGGTAGGCGAACATGGACAAGGGAGGGATCACGGGTGGTGCCGGGGTGATGGGGTATCAGACAGTCCACAGAGGTAGCCCCCAAGTAATACGCCCACCATGCAAGACAGGGAAGGGCTGGGGGCCCTCACAGTAGGGGAATGTAGCTATACGATTCAACATCCCCTGACAGGAATGCAGATGCAGAGGCACAAGGGAGGAGGGACCATGAAACATGCCCACAATTAGGTGCTTGGACAACAGGGCCCTGGGAGAAGGCGCGATCATATGGGGCCACCACTGCGGTCCAACACAGGGGATGGGAATACGGGGGTTCCACAGATGAGCGACCTGGTCCTGCGAGGGGTGCTGCCACCGGTAGTGCTGAGAGGAATCGGGNCACAAGAAGCAAGTCACGGAGGAGGAGGTTGTCGAGGAGTAACCAGCGGCACCGCCAAGACCCAATCAACAGGACAATGATGGTAGGCGAACATGGGGATCACGGGTGGTGCCCAGGGGATGGGAATACGGGGGTTCCACAGATGAGCGACCTGGTCCTGCGAGGGGTGCTGCCACCGGTAGTGCTGAGAGGAATCGGGAGATGTGAGATAGGAACTGGAGGAGGAGAGAGGACCTGGAGAGGGAACTGATGGAGGAAACCAAAAGGTTAGCCGAAGTGCACTCAAAGGAGTTTGCCCTCACCAGGGAGGTGCAAAGAGGGGAGGGGGATAGGAACCAGGACATACTGGCAGCAATGCTGAACTGGACCTGCAGCAAACACCTGTGGGACAGGCGCCAGACTGCCATCCTCCACCACAAGATATGCCTTGACAGGACCAAGCGGGTGAAGCCCGTGTTACGCTGGAGGAGACATCTGCACGGAGACATCCCTTGACCACATAGGGGAGGCTGTGGGGCTCCTGAAGAGAGAACCCCAATGTGGCATGGGCCCTCCAGGTGCAGATGGAGGGATGGCAGCTGATTACTACCATGGTGCCCTCCCACAGGTGCTGTTGCCCCCTCCCCAGCACTTTGGCCAACCCTGGTTTCCCCAGCAGCAACCCTTCCCTGGCCTTGTGCACAGGGTCCCCCTCCCCCACATAGCCCCACAACAGCAGCCTGTGGGGCCACCCTTGCATCCCGCACTCCTCCCGGTTCCTCCAGAGCTGCCTCCAAGACCCTTCCTCCGGGAACCACAGCCTTCCCTGAACATCCTGGAACCCCCAGGTAACCAACCACCCATGGCGGCCACTCCAACAGCTCTGGTAAGCCAGATCACATATCTGTCGGTAATGGCAGGGGGAGACTCATCACTACCTGCAGAGGGATGGGCAAAGGGGATGCAGCATGGAGATCCATGACACCACCAGAGGGCTACAGTTGAACCCACCACCGGGAACAGTGATGGATCACAACGCTGGTAGCCTACTAGCCTCTACATGACTGGGTGACTTGCCCCAAGGCCTACACAGCTGTGAACGTGTGCAGTTAATGCACCCGGACGATCAATGAGCTCTGCCCGATTGCGGCCTGTGCCTCCAACCCCCACACCGTGTGCTCGCAGCACACCCACACCGTGGTTCACACATCCCCTGTCAGTAAACGGCTGTCCCAAGGTAATGGGGACCGCTGCCACATACGGACCGCTAAGTACACCCTCCTCCCCCATGCTCTGCACGTATACCCAGTAATGGACAGCACCACCTCTGTACTAGCTCTGCTCTCATGCATGATCACCTCTCACACACTCCACCCCAACCACCTCTCTCCACACGCCACACCCGGGCACTGGAACCAGTCCATGTATGTACTTTGGCGAACCATGGTTGGTGCAATACTGTGGGTGTGTTCCGTGTACCTGGTAGGAACCCTGCTCGCTGGTCCGCCAGCACATCCCCCACTGGCACAGACCACCTGAACGCCTGGGGTCTAGGCCCACAGCGGGGCTGCACTGTGGCCAAGGGGGCATACCTCCCACCCCCCCACCTCCATGCCCATGACACGCCCCTGTGTGATCAGTGGGCAGGATGCATCCACACCAGCCCTGTATCTGTCACAGCGAGTGAAGGCCATGGCATTTTGCAGCTGTGCACGATCAAGATATGCTGCATGGAGTGCCTCATTAGCACCGTGCTACAGGCAGCCGTGACCTTGGTCATCTGTCATCTCTAGTGCTGGAATGTTTCCACCCGGTGCATGGGTCAGGAATTCACAGAGCCTAGCAGCCTGCCCACTACCAGCTGTGTAAGGTCACATTCCAGCTAGCAATGCACAGCTCTTCACGCATCGCTCATTCACAGCTGCTCTCTGTTGAACCCCTGTGCAATCCAGCAACCAGCCCTTGAAAAGGTAATGGCAGGGTGTGTAACAAGCTCTGAGGCTGGTGGTGGTGCCAGGGAGGAGTGGTCGCCATGTGCCAACATGCTTTTGGGAATGCTGTGGCAGAGCCACGATGTCCAGTTGCTGCTGAGCAACCCCGTCAGTTGTGGATGGATTCAATCTCCTGTCATGGTACATGCAGTGGTGTAGTGCTAAATTGAGAAGTGCAGGAGCTTATGAGGTTGGTGGGTCACTAAGGCTGGCTGGGCTGCCGGTGGCAAAGCCTCCGGCGAGCATAGGAGCGGAGCCTAGCCTAGGGATGGAGCCAGGGGAACAGTAGGTGGAAAAACTACACATAAACCAGCGACCCCCACTCCCCCCACCATGTCCCCATGTGCCCCCAGAAAACCACACATAAACCAGAAAACCATGAAAACCACACATAAACCAGAAAACCATGTGCCCCCAGAAAACCACACATAAACCAGAAAACCAGAAAAACCATGTGCCCCCAGAAAACCATGAAAACCACACATAAACCAGAAAACCAGGTGCCCCCAGGAAACCACACATAATGGCTCTGATTGTGCCACAAGGCAGTTATGTATAGCTTCCTAACCCCATGGTGCTTTTGAACCCCATGTGATAACATAACTTTCCCAAAAGGTGTGGGTGATTAATCTTTTGTTAATCAGTAAGAGCATAAAATGATATGATTATATATTAAATATTCTCCTCTATTCTGCAATACTGACACAACACACCAATGCAACTATTTACAGTGTATTTATTCACAGGAACTTCCTTAGGTTTTTTGCAGCATGTTGGAACCTGCCAGGATACATTTCAGGGCTGACCAGGATGCAGACAACAGACTTGACTCTTTATCCATATCCATATTTACAA
>QEPC01010861.1:130524-176288 GCA_003113815.1 Sphenodon punctatus
CCCTGGGAGCGGTGGAGATGAAAACATGCTAGCTAAGCACCAGGGAGTCGGGACGTGCTGGAAATTGCCACGAGAGTGCTGTAAAACTGCTGTAAAATTGTCGTAAAATTCCCAGAAAACGATGAACAGCCCAGAAAGTGCTGAAAAAGTCCTGGAAAATGACAATAAATAAATAAACAGTGGAAGCGCCAAATGACCAAAAACTAATGACATACTGACAGACACTCGCAAGCACTCCTTAAAGGTCTGTATTTCCCTTCGGAACTGGAACACTTGCTCTCCTCTCCTTAAGCCCATGGTTTCTAGCTCTCTGTAGCAATGAAGAACAGTTGCTAACTATTTTCTTGGTGGCAATCATTTAGATATCTGAAGAGTGCTATCATGTCTGTTTGCTAGACTAAACAAACTCAGTTCCTTCAAACTTTCCTCAGAAGATTTCCTTTCCAGACACTTCATCATCTTTGTTTCCCTCCGTTGAACCCGCTCCAGTTTGTCAATATCCTTCCAGAAGTATAGCTAGGTTGGAATGGGCCCTGGTGTAGATGATGAATGAGGCCTCCTCCGAGTAGCAGGGAATGCAGCTGCTCCAGTGACTGTGGGCCTCCCAAAATTGTGGGACCTGGGGTGTGGCTGCCCTGCCTGTCCAAGGGAGTATGTTAAGGCGGCAGAGAGCACCCTTTAAGAACTAGTGACAGGTGATAGCTACACCGCTGCTGTCTTAAAATGAGGCACCCAAAACTGGACACTCTGTTCTAGGTGAAGTCTGACCAGTGTCGAATCCAATAGAATTATACTCTCTGCTTACTTGGAGGCAATGCTTCTGTTAATGCAGCCTAAATTGCTTTAGCCTTTTTTGCAGCCTCATCTCAATGCTGACTCATGTTGCATTTGTGATCAACCATGATCCCTAAGCCCTTTTCACAGGTGCTGTTGCCAAGCCAGGTATCCTCCATTTTATATTTGTGCCTTTACAAATGCAGAAAGTTACATGTATCTCGGTTGAATTTCATTTTATTAATTTCAGCCCAGATTTCCAGCCTATCAATATTGTGTTACCTCCTACAGTCAATATCCTCTCGGCGTCTCCTGGCAGAGAAACAGGTGCTAAAAAGAGAAGGCATAATTTTCAAAAGCACGTAAGCAATTTAGGAGCCTATGTCAGTTCTGAAACTCTTACTCTGCAGCTATGTTATTTGGGAAGGATGGATGTTTAAATACTTTAGAAGGAACATTTTGACTTTGATGTCTAGAGAATTTTCATGAGTTTATACTTCTGGTTAACATTTGACTTAGTCACTACTTTGATTTACCATTAACTATGTTATAGCTTTATTGGATGAAGTAGCTCTGTCATCTCAACTAAATCAAAACATTGGTAGCGAGCTTAAACAAGTCTAAATTAAGAAATCCTGATTGTGGCTTTAAAAAGCTCCCAGAGTTCTGCGCTGGGGGGGTGGGGGGGAGGAGAGACTCTCCAAAGCTGACAGCATGGCCAGCCCAAGGCTGATTGCACTGAATGGGTTCCCAGAAAAGATTTAACTGGAGTTTCTGTTACTTTGGTCTTTAGCTAAAGCAAAGCCAGTAGTTCTGCCTGTCAGTGGGCAAAATATATTGCCTGTCTGCAAATGACTTGTCCAGGCAGTCTGCTATACAGCGCTGGATTCAGTGAAATTGGGCCCCCATGCAAAATGATGGTGTGGGTCCTCTCCAGCAGAGGAATGTTTAACTAACACACACTGACTCGAAAAAGGAAAAGGCTCCCACAACTGATTTTTGATAGGGGGAGAGAATACTGGACCTTGGGGGTTGTGGGGAGGAAGAATGCAGCTGGCTCAGGAGTCCTTCTCCCAGCCAGGGCTGAGCAACCAGTGCTGGGATTGGAGGTGGTGGAGGGAAGGGGATGCAACAGTGCCGCCAAAATCTCTGTTATGGTTGCATATTTTAAAAATCCACCCCAATGGGGTTGGGTGGATCAAAAAAGTGGTCTTGTCCAGACTCTATGGTAACCCCTTTAAAAAACAGAACTTTCCTGTATAAAACAGGACCAATGGCTACCCTAATATGAAAGGATTTCAGTGAGAACATTGCTGAGATGAAAGTTGTCAACTAGTGTTTCTCTGGGTATGGGCCAAAAAACATGTGGATACAATAGGAATGGATATGAAAATATAGAAAGGAAGCTTTATTATCTAATAGTTAGCATAGATGGCAGAGAACCGGGGTTAGACTAATTAAGATCTGGTTGTAATAAATAAACATCTTAATTCCCTTCCGAATGAGACCCTGGGATTGCAAGCGTTTTTCAGATTAGCACAGGGACAAGCACCTCTGGCCCAATACCAATAATGTCTGATGAGCCAATTTAGATTTTCTGATTGCTTCCAGATGGGCAGGACTGAGGACAGATTGCCAGCTGGGAAGCACCAGCCACAAACAGTAGCGCCACAACTCAGAAGTTGTCCAGGGAAAATTTGCCTCTTGGGGTCCCCAGGAGTTTGTTTCATGAGTTGCCCCCAAGCTGGAGGGTTCCACGAGGCTTCAAGCATTCCCCAGAGCCTTTCTGGAGCTGTTTGGAACAGGACTAACATATCAGTGACCTGGGAGCTTACTGGATGTCCAGGGAGGGATTTGCCTCAATTGTTAAATGCTGGAAGCCCAGAGCGGGCTTGCTTTGCCTAAAAGGAAGATGATGGTCTGAGGTGGTTGCTGGGTTTAAGGTGTTTTGCTTATATTGTGGTGACTTGCCAGGCCCTTGAGAGGAAACCAGTGCGTGGACCAAGACAGTGGCCAAAATCTTTCTACATTAGATTATATAATTGTTTTAATTATTTTATTTATTTATTTATTTATTTTATTCGATTTATGCCCTGCCCCTCCTGAACACAGCTCAGGGCGGCTTCCAACAATAAAAACATAAGTATAAAACAATTTTAAACGTATAAAAATACAATATCAATATGAAGAATTAAGAACAGGGCCTGAGATACATTAAAAAATAAATAGGGTAGGGGCGATAAAAAATCCACTAAACCCCTCCCCCACCCAAAGGCCTGGGCGAACTCGCCGGAATATCAAAAGGCTTATTAACTTTGAAGCTCAGGCATTTTTCTCCTTTTCAGCCCATTCCTATTCTTTCTTTCCTCTACCTACAATCAGGCTAAGTGAGATCAGGATTCAGGGGTGTGCACCAGAAAAAAAGGTTTATTTTAATTTTTGTTTTTAAAATATTGTTTGTTTTTATAATAACATAAACAAAAACACCCATTTTCAATAACATAAAACAAACATTTTTTATTTCCACAACTTCAGAAGGTGCTTTCAAAAATGCCTCTATGACATGGTCGGTTCCCCAGACTTACCGAGAGTGCCCCAGGGTGGCAGAAATATTAGCGAGAGATTGGTACGCAGCAGCTGAACAGAGAAAGCACTGGCATGCAGCAGGTGCTGGGCACTGAAGAAGCCAGACACTTGCACAGGAGGAGAGATGGTGGTTCCCCAAGTATGGCAAGGCTTCAATATGAAGAAAGAGCCCCTGGAAGGCAGAATGTCAGTGTGAGATTAGCATGCAGCAGGAAGACACAGGACAGTGAAACTAGCAGGCAATGAGCACTGAAGCAGCAAGAACTGGCAGAGGAGTAGACAGTGATGCCGCAAGTATGGCAAGGATTCTAGTTGAAAAGAGAGCCCCTGGGAGGCAGAAATATCAGTGAGAGATTGGCACACGGCAGGTGGACAAGACAGACCAGGCACTGGCTGCTGAAAGAGAAAGACTGGCAAAGGAGAGGAGAATATTTACTCTCCCAAATAGCTAGCATGTCATGACTTCAAGAGTTGCTGAGAGTGTGACAGGGGGGCAGGAGACATGAGGGAGAGAGACCATTTATTATTTTATTTTAGTTTTTAGTTTTACAACTGCTTTATTGAGGTATAAGATATGGGCAGATAACATCAGTGTGTTACAAATGCAAATCACGATTCAGTGAAGCACAAAATTTAACAGGTTTACAACACACCAATATGCATATTGTCACCAACCGTAGAAATTCTCCCCCTCCCCCACACAGGAATCCCTTCCCCCCCCTCAAATAACAAATAAATAGGCCAATCTTCTCTGTAGCAAATAGCTCACATGTCTGAAAAATTGTATAACAGATTTGTCATAATAAAACAGCATTGTCTTCTGAATTATTCACCACAGTCAGAGAAAGAATAAGCCAACACAGTATCCACACATCATAGAACTCTTCTAGCTTATCGTTTTTTATTTTTAAAAAAATCATTTTTATTTTCCTTTTCAACCTGCTATTGCTCTTCTTGGTATTTTCCCACTATATGCCATTTCCAAGGAACATAAAAGCTCATGCAATCAGATACATCTGGAGGCGTTGCATGTTATAGCGTCCTCATGGAAAACAAGACGGAACCTTACAAAACCAGATTGGTTGAATCACCTCAGGGGGTCAGCACCTCTGAGAGAGATACCTTTGGGCAGCAGCAGGAGGCAGGCAGACCAAAGTAATAGGGGTGAAATGGGAAGCGGCAGCTCTTTTTGTCAGACATATCCAATCCGACACCGCCTTCATGTACACGGCAAATCCCACTGAAGCAGCGGCACTTACTGATATTTTCTGCTGCTTTCTGCTCAAGCATATCGTTGTTCCTCTTTTTGAAAGTTTCAGAGTTTCTCGTGGACTTCTCTGAACTATCAAACCTTTGGGAACTTCCGTATAATTTTGTAAAATTACGTAAATTTCTGTGAACTGTCGTAAATTGCTGTGTATACGGTTTTGTGATTGGTGGATCAGATGAGAGCCCTACTTTTAATTGGTTTTAGTTACTGTCCTTTCTGCAAGGAAGTCTAAACAGTCTATTGATATACTGAAAAGGTGCTGAAAACCATGGGGACAACGGCTAAAAATTGTCATAAATGTTGCTAAAACTGCCGTAAATTGCCATGAAGTATCATAAATAGCTGATCATTGCTATCATCCAAGCCGAAAAAGCGGCAGCCCAAATCAAAATGGCAAACAGTGCTGCTGCTTCAGACTTACAAAGGAGCAGTGGGAAGGCAGGCTGGAAGGTGGGCAGTGACACAGGCTTTGTTTGTCGTTGCGGGCACCCCAAGTTATGACAGGACATTGTCGGCTTGCAGGAACACACACAGTTAGGAATGTGTACTTGGAAGGGGAGGGGACTGGGGGCATGGGAAGAGGGAGAGGTCTATTTTTTGTACCAAAGAATGTGGCTGAAAAGTAACAGAAGGCACACTGAGAAGGTCACACACAGAAGCACAAGAGCCAAGCCTGCGAAACATTGGATATGCACAAAGCAACAACCAGCTAGCCACAGATGCAAGCTCTGTGTGCTTTCAGCTTCTATCAGCTTTCTGCGCCTCCCCCAAGCTCCCCTGATAGGTACAAGCAAAGATCAATCTCTGATGTCTTTTGCAGGGTTCTGTAATCTGCAATAGACCACACTGGCCTAAACCCAGCAATCACCTCAGACCATCGTCTTCCTTTTAGGCAAAGCAAGGTCTATTGGCCAATTCAGTCTATGGCACATCAATATTAGGTGGTCATTTGGGGCTCTCGCTCTCCCTTGGCACCTGTTTTCTGCAGCCTGAACCATGTGCCGGACTGCCCAGAAAAACGTTACAAAAACAACATAAAATATTTTTTGTTAAATGTTTTTATGGTTTGTTTTTTTAATGTTTTATGTTTTTAATGGCACAAATGAAAATGGGCATTTTCATTTGTTATTATAAAAACCATAAATGAATTACACTTCCCTATCAGGATTTGAATTTTCATCTCTCTGCTAACAATTCCCATTACGAACATTCATGCTCCCTGGCATCTCCTCATGGATATTCCACTGCCCTTTCAAACTCATCTTTCAGTCCTTAATTTCTCCTCTAGATTCCTCTCATAGGCCTCCTTTGAGTCCTTTCTCTGTCACTATTGCCATACCTCTCAAGTGTTCCAGTTTTTCCAGGACATCCCTTCTTTAAAATCCCTGATTTCCCACTGATGACTTGAAAACTGCTGTCTTTCACACCTCCCTTCCTAGAGACTCTGGCAGTCATGGAAAAGTGCTGTCAGCTACAGACAGATAACAAAAGAGCTGTTGACTCAGGGATGTCCTGGAAAATCCAGGATACTTGAGAGGTAATGCCTATTGCTATCCTTCCTTTTCCTAGATTTGTAATTTTTATTTACTTGCTGTCCCTTCTCTCACTTTCTCCCACATATTCACCCTCTCACTAAATTCTGTGACCTCTCACTGTTAAGTCACTGGTGCTGAATCAAGCAATCACAGTGAAGGCTATTTGCCTTGGAAACAGACCATTCACCTGTGCTCACCCAGTGAGGAAATTTACTGGCTATTTCACTATTTTTGCTAGTTCCCATTCATTAATTGTCATTGTTTGGTACTTCTGGTAATTCTTCCTAGTCAGGAGCAGTCAAAGACCATGTAATGTTCCTTACATGGTGCTTGTGTCTGCTTGTGTATAATTGCAAGTTTGCTACCTAACTTTAATAATTTCCCTTATTGACCTTTGTTTTGGCTCCTTGTAAATAGGGCTGAAACTTCATTTTTTGTTTCTCATGTTTCTCGATGAGAATCACACTTCTTGTCCCATTCTTGCAAATGAGAACAAGATGAGAATCAGCTGGATTTTGCAGAGAAAAGCAAGAATCTCTAAAAACAGAATACTCTGTGCTGATGGGGGAGGGGAGGGAGGAGGAAGCCATACTGTTTTCTGCTCAGCTTTCTTACTTTGTGGGGCTGGCAGCTGTCTCTGAGGGGAAAGTTTTCCTCTTCACTTCAGATCCCCCCTCCCATCTGTTTCCAGACCCAGACAAGGTAATCACATGGGTAAACATGTGCAAATCAATTACAGTACTCCCTTTTTCCAGATGGGAGGAGGAGCTGAAGGGAAGAGGCAGGCTCAACACAGCTTTCCTGCATTCTGTTAGGTGTTCAAACTCCTGCTAGCCAATAGAATGCTCAACATCTGCCTCCTCCATCCTGCTCTCCCCACTCCCAACTGAAGAGGATTTCCAGATGGGAGGGGGGAGAGCTGAAGGCAAGAGGCGGGCTCAAAACAGCTTTTCAGCATTCTATAGCCAATAATAGAATGCTAAGATATCAGCTGAGTCTGCTCCCTCCCTCCTTCTTTCCCCCCTGAAAATCTGCCATCAGAAAGATGTCATCCCCCAACAAAGTAAGAAAGCTGGGCAGGGACCAGTGTGGCTTTGTTCCTCCCTCTGTTCTTAAAATTCTCCCAGCGTAGGTGGGGCAGGGGGCGAGGGGAGCGATAAATTTCACGAGAATCTGAATTCAGGTCAAGATGTCTATGACATCTCAACAGGCACGGTGCCATCCCCAGGGAGCCAGGGGCACTGCCCCTACTGGCCTTCTCACCCCCAAGTTAAAAAAACCCATTTTTTACCAGTTGTTCAGTTGTCTTCTTAATCTTCACCAGTCCCAGTCCCGGGTTCAGGCAGTGCGATGGAGTTCAGAGTGCCAGCGCAGCTGTGTCAAGTCACTCCAGCACTACAAATGTCTGGGTTGATGACTGCGCATGTGCGAGTGTGTTGCTTTGCTCTGTGCATGTGCAAACATCAAAATGTCAATGCCATTGGGCCAGGCTGTCGCGAGGGGGAGGCAGGGCCGTGGGGGAGGAGACACTGCAAGCAAGTTCACTAGGAGGAGGAGAGCCGAGACAGAGTCCTGCAAGGGGCAAAATGTTAGAGAATGCGCATTGGGTGGCTAAGGAGTGCTGTCCAGCATGTGTTCACAGAAATCAGCAAAGCATTTCCAGGATCGCTGGGGGCAGTCTTCCATGCAAGTCTACGGCAAGGAAACTGGCAGCGCAGTAATGTAATATGGGCTATAGCCCTTGATTCCCTGGGGGGGAGCAATAATGTGTGTGTGACTTGACATGTGTGTGTGTGTTATTGGCCGGTGGAACAGCAACCAGGGGGCCGGGGGAAGTGGAGAGTGCTTGTGACTGACAGTTAATTTTTAAGTGTGTCTTAGTGGACTTTTTCTCTCGACTCTCATGTGGTGTGAGGGTGGGGGCAGCCTGCTGCAAAGAGCATATATAAGGGTGATTCCACCGGGTGCCATTTTCTCTCTCTTTGACTCAGTCCTTGAGAAAGAGAGTGAGTTTGCAGTTGGCCATCCAGCTGGTGGTCAGACTGAATTTTTGCATCAATTCACTGTTACTTAGATTAGATTTATTCATAGATATTTTATTATTGAATGATAATCATCTCAAGGAAGCAAGTTAACTATAGGTAGTACAAGTGCCAAATCAGACAAAGGGTCCATCATCAAGCCCAGCATCCCATCCTCAAGTGGGGAGGAGATGCTGCCGAGCTCAGCCTGCCCTGTCTGGGTGAGTACATTGGGGCTTGGCCTTGGCTTTGGGGAGGGGCAGGGGCTGGGGAACTTGTCTTTGGAGGAGAGAGGACATCTAAATAGTGATTATTATGGAATGAAATCACATATGGTTATTATAGATTGGTTCTCCCCTTTTAGTATATATTTTATATTTTTTAGGATATTTTAAATTAATTTTTAAATTGTGAGTTATAGTATGTTTTAATTATGAAATGGAATTGTTGATTGTGTGTGTTGTAAGCTGCCCCAATTTTTTTTAAAAGGGCCTGTGTGCTTGGACAGGCATTTTGGTGGTGTAGCTACTAGGGATGCTGGTCTGGAGGGGGCTGGTTTGCTTTCAATACAGGCCTGCAACTGCTCTCCTTGTGAACATAGGTGAAAGTAGGAAGGAGCACAGCAGAAGAGAAGGCTGCAGACAACAAGGAAACCCTTTCCCCCTGTTCCCCACTGAAGCTATCTCTTCCCCCTTCCTCTTCTCATGCTCCAAAACCAAACCCTTTCCCTCCTACTTTTCCTCTGTTCTGTCCTTCTCTTCCCTTTCATTCACCTCTGATTCAGCTTGTCACAGAACATGGAGTTAACTCAGTCCTCCTGGTTCTCCAACTAGAAGGAAGGCTTGTCCCAAAGCCTACACCTTCAGAAGACTACAGGTGGCCAAGCATGCCATGAAAATCGAGGATTTGAGGGTTCAGGATAAAGGTAGGTGATGGCAACGTGATCTATTTTTTTAACCTACTATGGTTAATTTGGACCTGGTGGGAAAGCGAGTGTACGGGACCCCAGTAAGAGGGTTCTCTGTCCCCCGTTGGCAGTGCTTCACACAGCAGCGTTCCCAGCATTAAGTAATGTAATGTCCATCTAATGTTAACCCTGGGAACTCCTTGCTGCTGGGTTATGCCATGCCACTGGCCTACTGTTGCCCTGGCTTCTCCTACTGTTGCCCTGGCTCCGCCCCTAGGCCCACAGGTTGAACCTGCCCACTGCTCCACCAGCCTCCAAATCCACCAGCCACCACTGTATCTCAATCCTAATTCTTGCAAGATTTTCACGAGAATAAAATCAATTCTTGTTTCAGCCCTACTTGTAAGCTGTGTTTTGATAGGTGAATTTCAAGGGCTAGCCCTTGTTTTCCACATTCTGATGCCAGAAACTGTTGTAAAATGCTGGAAACAGACAAAAATACTTTCAACTAACTGAGGGAAAATTACTGGAAAATACTGAAAGCTAACAAAAACAACCAAAAAATGGCAGACATTAACAGGCACCTTTCTCAACAACAGCAGAAGTGTGAATTCAATGGATACTGAGGAAATACCCACAAACAGTCACAAGTGCTCACAAAAGGTGTGGATTTCTCAACATTATGGGATGTCATTCTCGCCTCAGCTCTGTCACAGCTCATGTCTTGCTTTTCTCTCCTCTTCATAAATATATCAGGCTGGACTAAGGCCCCCTGTAACTAGAGGTGGGCAGCCATTTTCACTGGATAGAGAAGAGATGCCTACATTGTTCATACACTGTGCTGGCCACCCCTCACAATCTCTTCTCTCTCAAAACGGCTGCCAGTGCACAAAGGAAAAGCATTGTACATGCCCACCTGCCCACTTGCTTGTCTGACTGCCCTGCTCCTTTTGTTTTTCCCCTCTGACATAGGCCTGAAATGAGAAATTTCAGTGAATACTGTTTCCTCCAGGAAAAGGTTATTCACCTTCACTCACTGATGAGGAAACTTAATGGCTTGTCGCAATTTTTTGCTATTTTTCACTAGCTCCCATTTGGGAATCACAGTTGTTTGGTACCTCAGGTAGTTCTTTGGTAGCATGCAGAAACTATGGTTCTGCATAATCTATTGGAGTGCTTCCCTAAAGCAAAATGAAGTGAAATGCTAACACTATGGTTTATATACTGGCTAAGTGATGTAAAATTGATGGAAAGTGATGGAAACTGCCAAAAATTATGGAAAATGCTGTAAATTGATGGAAAATACCAGAAACTGGTTAAAATTGATGGGAAAGAATGAAAATTGACAAATTATGAACATTTGCAAGTGCCAATCTTTACAATAATGGAAGCAATGCAATGAATTCCTTCCATGGCCCTGTCATTCGTTTGTTTCCTTATCCCGCGTAGCTTAATTGCGAGTGACTTCTTCATGATTATATCCCTCTCTCTCCTTATATTCTCCGTAGTGAAGGTCCCAGGTCAGGGGCGTGGGGAGGATTGCCATGGGGGAATGTGCTAGAGGGTAGGGGGGAAGGGAAGTTCCACTCGTACACACCCAAGTCTCACACTAGCAGGGAAGTGCAGTTTTATGAAGGAAAAAGGGGGAAGGGTACTCACATGCACCTTTTAACCCAATACTCTTTGATTCACCAGACCACACTCGCACACACTCATGGTCCCATGCTTTCCCAAGACACTCAAAAATACTTCCCAAGACACTCAAAAATACTCCAGAATCCACAACAAAATAAGGGGCAGCCTCTCCTAAGATTACCAGCAAGGAATGGAGGGAGAGTATGGCTTTTATACAACCTGTCCTCTTGCCACAAGTGCTTCCACTTGACAAATTACAAGCCCCACCTCTGGCCCTGCAGCCATGTGCGGCTCTGCGCTGCAGCTGTGTCCCTGGTTGCTGAGCAACCAGGGGCAATTGCGGTGCTGCGTTCCCAACATCCCCTGTGTCCCAGCGCTGTCTCCCAGGCTGCACATCAGGATGCCACAGCGGCCCCAGGTGCCTAGTAACTGGCGCGTCTTTGGACTGGAGCCCAACGTCCCACAGGGAAGCGCCGTCTGTTGGACCCAGCCCTGACACCTAGATTGTAGGCTCTCTTGAGTAGAGACCTGTCTCTAATGATTGTTCAGTAGGTGTGGGACTCAGGGCCTAATTTTGATTTTGGTTTTATATACGTATAGGATCCCTGAATATTGGTAAGTGTCTTGGTATCTGTATCAATTCTTGGTTCTTTTCCCCATTGAAATCAATTGGAAAGATTACCCAGGACTGAACAGCTGAAACACAAGGATCTGGGACCAAACAACCACCCCGGCAGGCCATTCCATACCCATTCCCGGCCTCAGAGGGTGGGGATCCATGTCCCTAACATCCCCATCTCCACCCCCAGGGCCCAGCTTTACCCTCCCACCACCTGGGCCCCTGCACTTACCACCACCAGTCCGGGTCCGAAGAATGGGGGTGAAGAATAGCTGCTGGTTGGGCCTCCAGCTCCAGTGGAAGCGGCCAGGCCTCCTCTGGTACTTGTTGGTGGTGGTAGCCAGCTCCGCTGCCAGGACGCTTGGCCTTCTCTGCTGTGGGGCAGCAAGGGCCTTGCCACCTGGCAGCAGAGCCAGCTCCCACCAGCAGTAGTGGAGGTCCAGCCACTGGCAGCAGAGCCAGCTCTTCTTCTGGGCATCCAGGTATGCTCCTCCTTCTTTGGTCTGCAGGTTCAGAATGGAGAAGTTTGAAAATGTTGCCGGCACAGCAGTGCACGTGTGCAAAATGGTCACCAAATGGAATGGTGTCAGCACCATTTTGGAAGAGGGTGGCCATTCTGCACATGCGTGTGGAGCCATTCAACACGTGCAGAATGGCTGCCGGTGCCATTTTGAATAAGGGTTGCACATGCACAGAATGGTCTCAGCAGCCATTTTGCTCATGTGCGCTGCCGGACTGGCAGTGTTTTCAAGTTCCTGCATCTCCAGACTTGCAGACCAAAGAAGAAGAGGAGGAGAAGGCCCAGCTGCCTGGCAGAGGAGTAGCCAGCAGCTGTTCTTCACCTCCATTCTTCAGACTTGGATCGGTGGCGATAAGTGCAGGGGCCCTGGGGTGGGGGTGTTAGGAACATGGATGCGTACCCCCACCCTCCGAGGTCATGAGTGGGCCCTGGGGGAATGGGAGTGGTGGGGGTTTCCCAGGCCAGCTGGCTCTTCCCATTGAAGTCATTGGGAACATAAGATCCAAAAACTGGGTACTGAACATTGACCAATTTTCTGATCCTTCGGTTTTAAATCAAAACAGCCATTATTGGGCTGTTTTAGATAAAACCAAAATGGAAAGTTCCACTTCTATTGTTCAGTGTAAGACAAATTACTAGTGCTATATAATAAATATAATCCCATGACCAGAGACAACATCAAAGACATGCACAGTGTATGAAATATCAGGCAGGATCATCACCTCAATCTTCAGATGATGTGACCCACCCCACTAGAACCTCTATTATAGCTGAGCACAGAGAATGGTATCAAACTTAAATGGCAATCATTTTTCCAATACAGTAGGACTATACATGGAGTGCTATAGTCTTATCCCTAACTGGCAGGACTTCAAGAACTCAGAGGTCATTGTTTCAAGGACTGTATACATCACCCCATTTCCTCTTTAGATCTCCTGCTCTCCTCACAGTCATAACTTGTGAGTTTCCAGTGCCCTGAGGAAGAGTTCTGCTTTCATTAAACCTCCATTTATAGAGTATTAATTGTGATAAGCATGGGAGGAAAAGAGCGATTCTTTGAATTCTACCTTCTAGCCTGATGAGCAACTTTTTCCCACTAAATGCTGTGACACAGCTTTTCATTAAAAAGGGCTTTAAGGGACTTGATAGACAGTGCAGTGGATTAGTACATCAGCCTTTCATCTGAGGACAGCAGCATTCAAAACCAGTTTTAGGTCATAAACCAAAATTAGCTGTTGATCTCATCGAAATCCTCATTTGTTCACGTCCATAAAACCACCACATGGCTTGGCACAGTATGCATCCTCTGTAAAGGCTACAATGGGTGTAGCCAGTTAGAGCCTGAGTACATGCAGGGAAGCTTGCATTTTGCCTGTATTTAGCTCACATCAGTGCTATTTTCTTGAGTACTAAACTTACTTATGAATGTGCAGGACAAAGGACATGATAATATTTGTTTTCTCTTCTGAGATCATCTTCATTCCTTGATATTTTTTTTTAGTGAGCCTCTTGCTAAGTTCATTACTTTCCCATCGTTCTCTGCTGTCCTTAAATGCAGATTTATGAATGGGGTTTCTTACTTTGATCCAATTTTGTGGAAATGCTAAATAGTCAGTCTGACCATCACATCTCTAGTAGGTCTGCTTGCTTAGATGGTTGCGCAGTTTGCTCCTACATAAAATATAGCCAGGCAATTTAAATTTAAAGTTGTTCCCCCAGAAAACAAAGCTGTCCTTTGTGATGATACCCGGACCTAGTGTTCCTGTCCTTTGTTGTTGATATATAATATACTTTAGTTTTTGCATATCTGTAACTAGATCCTAATGCAGAGCTGTTGCATGCCAATTAACCTTTGGCCAATGGAAGGCAATGCACAATTACGTCTTCTGTGTCAACGATTCAACTTCTGAAGGGGAAGTGTTCAATTAATATTGTCAAACCCAAATGTAGACATCCAGCCTATAGAAGGGGCCTTTTGTTGGTTGAGTCAAATGGTGTCAAAAGCCCAGCAGGAAATTGTCGTTAGCTGATCTGGACTTTCTCAAATTTAGCTCCCCAGAAGCCAACCATTATGGAATGCAGAAGGGCAATTTCGGCAGCAAGTCAATCACATACAAACCATTTGTCAATCTGCCTAAGAGACATGAACAGAGGTGGAATATTGCTTCCACATTCTGCCTCGTGGCCTACTGCATCATTCTTTACTTTATCAAGCTTGCTAAGGAGAGACTGGACTGCAGAGAGAAAGGATGAGTTTGTATTAATGATCTAGTCATTTTAAAATCTGGCTCGTTTCCAAGGTAACGTCTGTTACTAAATATTTATGGATATGTTTTGTCATTGAAAGGCTTTGACATGTTGGAAGGCTTATACTTAAGTGTTCAAATTTATTATCTGTATAGAGGTCTGATGCAAGCAGAATGCTTCCAAGGAAACTGGGAAGAGAAAGAGAGCTTTTATAATGCTCCTGTGCAGTATATTCCCTTCTGGCCTCAGCAGTCGCTACACCCAGGAAGACCCAGATTTTGATGATGCACAAAGGGGTGAAGGAGAAGGAACTTCCGGTTTGGTTTCCTTTGTACAGACACAGAAAGGAATATTGAATCAAGCTCTCAAATGCCTTATAGACTATTTTCTTACCATTTTGACTATATGGAATTTACAGCCAAGATAGAGACTTAATAGAGGGTGATTTCAGACGAGACGGGGCGGCATTTGCCCTGTCCCGGAATCACCCAAATGATTCCCCGCCGGGATCACTCAGGCACGTCCAACAGACATCCAATCCCGCCAGGGATTCCAGGCCATGGTCGCCGGCCAGACGTGACTTTTTCTTGGTTCCCGCCGGGGATCTCTTTGACCACACTCTTGGGGATTGTTCGGCGGGGAGCCCCGGAAGCGTGGTTGAAATTGACCCCACATGGGAATCGACCGTGGTGAACATCTGGCGGTCTTCTAACAGACGTTCAGGGCTCTGTGGCCCCATGTGGGTATTGATCGTGGTTCACTGTGATCTCATCACGTCTAAAAATACCCAGAGTTTTATGGACTTAAGCAGATGGGGCCTACATCACCTCATTTCATAGAACAGAAATGATTATGCATTTAAATGAATGAATCCGTCAAATCTGCACTATCCAAACTGAAACTGACAATTTGATAACACCCACTCTTCATTTGCATTTTGTGGGGGACTCATTTCGGATATTTCAGTGTAGCTATTTTGACCTAATGGTTGTTTCATTTTGAAGCTATCGGTAGAGGATGGGGAGTTTTTTCCTCCCGGGCTCACTTTGAAAATCAGTACATGTTCCGAGGGCCACCACGAGGTTGGGGGTAGGGGTCTTAAGTAGGGATGTGGGAACATGGTTCGGATATTCGGAGTTCGGACTGAACTCAGTTTGTTCAGATGTCCGAACCGAACATCCAAACCAAACTCGAAAACAGCTGAACGGTTTGGTCTTGTTCGGGTGAGTTTAGATGAGTTCGGGGTCGGGAAAACGTGACTTTGGGTGGGAAAAACATGACTGGAAGGGGGACGCAGCTGAGGAGCAGACTTCCTGGCACCAGGGGTGGAGACCAGGGGTTGTTTCAGGGCCAAATGATACCGATACAAAAAAAATCTTCGAATTCGGTATCGGTATCGATAGCGCTATTTTCAAACGTTCAGCCAAATTCAGCCGAACCAAACTCCGCCAAACGGAACAACCGAACCTGAACTCGGTTTTGAACCAAACGTCGAACATCCAAACCACATTCTGTTCACACATCCCTACTAAGTAGGACTGAAAATTGATACTCAAATTCTTGCTTTTCTTGTCAAGAACCAGGTTTCTTGGCTCGTTCTAGTAAACAACAACAAGGAGAGAAACTGCCTGGATTCTCACTGAGAAGAGCGAAAATCTCAAGGCAGTCCTCCCTCCCACGTACTTGAAAAATGACTACAACGAAAGATGGGCTTTTTACAGTCCTCTCTCCTCCCCCTCTCCCATCATGACTCACCTGGATGTTCAAGTCGTTGGGTCTCTTGCTACTCTGCTTCTCTACAAAGGAACAGGGGATGTGAGAATCAGGCTAAAATAAATTTTAAAAATCACTGCATATGTCCAATATCTATCTATCTATCTATCTATCTATCTATCTATCTATCTATCTAGCTAGCTAGCTAGCTAGCTAGCTATCTGCCCACCTGCCTGCCTGCCCGCCCACCCGCCCGCACTAGGAGTGGCCAGAGCTGATAGGCAATCCTCCAGGTACTTACTTATCCAAGGACAGGGGCCCTTTGGGGTGGAGTGTTTGCAGCCGGGCGGTGCTGGGGGATGAGCGAGATGCACTAGGAGTGGCCAGAGCTGATAGGCTGCTCTTCTCCTCCTTCTCCTCCTCCAGGTACTTACTTATCCAGGGGCAGGGGCCCTTTGGACGTCAGCCCTTGGGCGCCAGCCCAAGCGTGAAATTGCAGGGCCCACAGTGGCAGTGCCCCATCCCCTATCCATGTCAAGATACTGCTGCCAGTGGAGAAAGCATGCTACCACTACGCTGTGGTGCCTTGGCCAGAGGACACGCAGGGAGTAAGCGTCGCTGTCAACAACTCTGGAAGACTGAGGCATCCTCCAGAGAACTTCCTTTGCGCCTGGTACCATCCTGTATCTGTGGACCCACCAAAATGCCTGTCATTCTCTTTCACCCCCTCCCTCCCCTCTTCCACTCCCTCCCCATACCCTCTTACCTGCTTTTCCCACTAATTCTTTCCCCTCTCCTCCTGCCACCCACTATACCTATCATCTCACTCCACCATCCTCACACCTCCTCCTTCTCCTCTCCCCCCCCACTTCTTGCCCCCTCCCCCTCTGCCCCAATGCCCATCTCCCACTGATCCCATCGCCCCCCTGATCTTATCCCCATTCCCTGTCTCCTCCCTGATCAACTCCCGATTTCCTGCTCCCTCTGGAACTGTCGCTCCTCTGTTAATAAAGCCCCCTATATCCATGATCTTTTCTTCTCTCACTCCCTTCACCTTCTCATCCTCACTGAAACCTGGATCTCCCCCACTGACTCTGTCACCCCTACCACCTTCTCCTACATAGGCCTCTCCTTCTCCCACCAGCCCCGCTCCGAAGGCCGGAGTCATGGCGTGGGCCTCCTCCTCACCTCTTCCTGCCAGTTTCAACCCTTCCCCCCTCCCCCTCTCTCTCCTTCCCCTCCTTTGAGGCTCACTCCATCCACCTCTATTCCTCTTTCCATCTCCGTGTTGCTGTTATCTACCCTCCCAGCTCCCTCTCCTCCTTTCTCTCTGAGTTCTAGTCCTGTCTCACCCTATTCCTCTCTGACGACATCCCCACACTCATCCTTGGTAACTTCAATATCCATGTTGATTCACCCTCCCAACCTTACATCTCTCGCTTCCTCTCCTTAGCCTCCTCCTTTAATTTCCACCTCTGGACTTGTTCCCCCACCCACACTGATGGTCACTCTCTTGATCTCGTGTTCTCTAGGAACTGTTCTGTTTCCGATCTCTCCTTCGAACACCATCCCATCTCTGACCATTTCCTTGCCTCCTTCAACCTCTCCCACTGCTACCCCCCTCTCCCCCCTCTCCCTGTATCTTCCGCGATCTGCAGGCCATTGTATCCCAGGGCTTTGCCTCCTCCCTCTCTCCTCTTCTCCCCTCAGTCCTCTCCTCCTCCTCCTCCCCTAATTCTGCCATCTCCACCTTCAACTCCTCTCTCACATCCACCCTTGCCTCCCTCTCCTCCCACCCCGCTCACTCCCATAACACTCACCCTTGGCTCACCCCCACCATTTGCCATCTCCGTTCCTGCACCTGGGCTGCGGAATGCCTCTGGTGCAAATACCACTACCACGCCGACTTCCTCCACTTCAAATTCTGCCTCTCATCACTCAAATCTGCTATCTCCCTCGCTAGACAGCAGTACTATGCCTCCCGCATTGAGTCCTGCTCCCGGGACCCTTGCCACCTCTTTTCCACCTTTTGACTCCCTTCTCAAACCCCCCTGTCCTCCTCCTCCCTCTTCTCTCTCCACTCAGGATCTTGATCTCTTTTTCACCTCTAAGATTGACAAGACTCGCCTGGATATCACTTCCAAGTCCACTCCCCCTGCTACTCCCCCCTCCCTCTCCCCCCCTTCTCTCCCATACTCCTTCCCTCCACCCTCCCTTGAGGAAATCTCCTCCCTGATCTCCTCCTCCAAGTAAACAGCAAATCCCTGGTCATTGCTTTTTGACAACCACCCAATCTACACAAACTACTAGTCAGAGCCAAACTCACACCAACTGTTGACAATCCTGGCTCACACCCCTGCTCATCTAACTGATGCATCACCTGATTTTATCTTAGAAAACAACCACATTCAAGAACAACAACTACCAACAAGACCTACCTCATCAGGCAGAATGCATATGTTGGTAAAACCACCACAGATCTGCGTACCCATTTTAGGAATCACAAATCTGCTATCCTGACTAAAAAAATACAACAACCTGTTGTTAAACACTTTAATTTAGAAGATCATGAGCTATCAGATTTAGAAATATTCCCCACTGAACACCTACCAAACCCTGTGATGCTGGATAAAAGGGAGAACTTCTGAATCTATAGACTTAATACCTTAACACCTCATGGCCTCAGTTTGGAAGATAATAGGTAAGAAGAGTTTGCCTTCTGCTTTTGCCACTTCTGCAGGAGTTACCTAGCTAGCCTTGGAATTTTCAGACCACAATATTCCTCTGTCACCTATCTCTGGGCACCATTTGAAACCCAGTGCGCTACCAATTAAGGCAGAAGCTGAAACGTTTAGCTCCAGCTTCAGCATCAGCTTTTTATCTTTCCATCTACCTCTGTTTATCAACCTACATCTACAAAAATTATTATTAAATTATTGATTGACTGCATCCTCCTGGGATCGAGAGCTTCCTTGAGAGTTGTGCTGTTCAGTTGCTTTCCAAGTCTCTGTCTGTCTCTCTCTCTCTCTCTCTCTTTCTCTTTCTCTTTCTCTTTCTCTTTCTCTTTCTCTCGATCTTGATCTCGATCTCGATATATAATATGAGAAATCTTATTACTGGGGCTGAGATCTTGGAGGGTTCTTGGGCCCAGTTCAAAATCTCCCAAGGTATATGAAAATGAAAAGAGCTTTTCATTTCAGCCCTAGTCTTAAGGGGTGCACTCAGGAAGAGAAGGTTCCAGATAATGGATCTGTGGCCTATCCTTATGTATATGCCCTCATAGCTGTTCCCTTCCCTTGAGTTCAGTCTTTGGCTGTAGGAACTTGATCCATGGGTCGGATCCAAGAACTGGAATGAGGCCAAATAAAAGTTAGCTGTGGACTGTATTTGGCCCCCAAGGTCTGAGATTCTCTACCCCTTATATTGGCACTATTGCACATGTACAGCAATTTAAAAGAAGTCTGCAAAATAATGAAATAAACAATGTAACCAAATGGAATACCTGAACGTTTATGCCAAAACTGTTTTTTTGTTTGTTTTTTAGATAGAAATAACAACAGATTGTTGTTCAGCTCATAATTAAAAAAATGAACAATACCTGTGAATACAAAATTCCCTATTGATTTTCAGCTCTACTAGTTAACTGCTCAAGCTCAGTTTTGAGCAAGCAAACCTTAGGGTCATCTCGGTCCTTCTGGCATGGCTCAAGTTACCTTTAATTGTGTTCTAATTAACCATGCCAACTAACCTCATCCAAATATTCTATCTGGCTCAATATGTCTTGACCATTTACCCCCCTTTTTCCACATGTGAGATTAAGTATAATTACTTAAATTTCATATGTTTATCACTCTTTAGGAGGACATGGTCCAAAATATTGATGGCGATATTTTAAAAAAGGTTAATTCAAGAATTTATAGAATGAATGAAATTCTATATGGTGTTGGACTTTTTTTTCCTTTTTATCAGAAAGATAGTACAACTTTTGTCAAAGAACTGAATACAACACAACCTTAGGAGGATGGTCTTTGTTTAAGACATAGGGAAGATATAAAGTCCATTCTATAGTAAAAATGATTTGAACCCTTTCCTAAAATACATAGGATATTTTTAGTAGGATATAATATTAGTTTTTCTTTCTTTGATTAACTGTTCTTTCTCCTACGTGTGTTTCTTTTTTATCAAGGCAGAAGGCTGAGGCTCCTCTTGTAAGAAGCTCTCGGGCAGGGACCGTGTCTATCTTATTCTTTGTAAAGTGCCAGGTATATTGCTGGCGCTATATAAATGCTAATAATAATAATAATAATAATAATAAATAATGAGTACTTTTTAGACACTAAAGTATATTTCTGGTGATTGTAATCACAAAATAACACTTATATGTGTGTGCCCATGCAAAGTAGATATACCATTAGGGATACTGCATAAAGATTCACATTTTCTCCTTATTTGTTTGGGCAGCAGGCTGCCTTGGATAACTGCTGAATGCTAAGAGTAATTGTTCTCAACTTTTCATTGATTGCTTTTCAGTTGATGGATGGTGATGAATGGCCATCTCTTCCCAGAGTGGCCTAATGGCTAATGTAAGGTTATCTCGGACATTGACAAATTACTGATGAGTTTCAGATTAGGTTTAACTTGTTTAGCCTCAGTGACACATGTTACCACATTTGAAATAATATACAGGCACCCCATATCCTATCATTTTGAACTATTCCTGTACTTTTTAGAGGGTTTGGGGGGGTTGGATTCTGTGAGACTCAAAAACATAAGAATTTCAGCTCATGTTTTAAAGTAAATTTAATTAGTCATCCTACTTGCAGAGAAAAGCTTGACTATGTGAGTGTAACACGTCCTACTAAAAGCTCTGACACCTAACACATATTTAAACTAGACTGAATCGAGCAGTAAAAAAACTACTCACAAGTATTTGCCCAAGTCCACTTGAGCCAGTCCAAGGATCCTCTGAGAATACTCACGAGTAGTTGCCAAGGGTGGGGGCCGAGGAGGGGGTAGAGGGAGGCTGGGGGAGGGAATGGGCCAGGGAAGAGGGGGTGGGGGCCTAACAGGGGCTGAGGAGACAGAGTACTCTTCCTCCAAAGGGGCTCCAGTGACACGTGACCTCCTCCGGACTGGGTAAGGTTTTTTGGGGGGGAGGGGGAAAGCTGGGCATGACCTTTCCAAGATGGCACTAGCAGTGTCCTGGAAAGGTCTGAGCATGATCAGAAGGGGCCATTTGGCCCTTCTGAGCATGCCCAGCTCCCCCCCCCCCAACTTACCCAGTCCAGAGGAAGCCATGCATCACTGCAGCCCCTCCGGAAGGTAAGTAGTCTATCCTCTCAGCCCCTGCTAGTCCCCCACCCCCTTAGCACCCCCACCACTGAGCCCCTGCTAGGTCCCAGCCCCCCACTTCCCTGGCCCCTGTTGGCCTATTCTCTCTCTGGCCAGTGGGGGCCAGGGAAGGGGAAGCAGGGACCTACTGTTGGCCTCCAACCCCTTTCCTGTACTCAGCTGAGGATTTTCCAAGTTCTAAAGTTTCAGGGGCATTCTTCGGAATTTGGAAAACCGAGGTGAGTACTGCAAAAGACGGGGTTTTCCAGGGAAAACAGAGGCCTGAGTTTCAGCACTAATTTAAACCCTATTCACAAGATTATAAATTCTCATGACCTCAGGGGCCTGAGTTTTAACTTTTGAACTTTGGGGATTGATAGCCTAAAGAGGCAAGGCTGCCAAATTCTGGAATCTATTGCTCGAATCTACTTAATATTGAATAACCCCATTGAAGCCTGGAGTAAGTCATTTGTGGATTGTGGTCCTTAGTTATAACAAACAATAGCAGCACTGTGTGCATGCCACTGATAAACTAAAATTAGTTTATCAGTGGACTATTTTGGTAATGCATACAATTTGAGTCATGATGAATTAACCAGTGATAGAACAGATTCCTCTTCAAAAAAAAGAAAAGAAATTATGATGGTCATTTCACCCTATCCAGCTCACACTGAAGTCATCAGAAAGACTGTCACAATTACAATGGGTGCCAAATCAGACACAGAGTAAGCCATCTCTGAGCTGTCCCTGTAGCTTCAGTTCTAGCCTAGAACACTTTCCCCCTTAATATTATGTGCAATGCTTTCACAGCGCTTTTACAATCAGACACGGTAGAAGCAGAGGAGATAAAAGGATTCTATACTCATCAGTGTGAACATGCAGCAGACTTTGCTTTTGCCATTATGTGTTCTTTCCTTTTTAATGTTTATTTTTCTGTGCTGGTGATTGTGTGACTAAAATCCTTGATCGGACTTCATCTTTTTTGCTTTGTCTCAGTGGTGCCTAGTCCCCCTCCCTGTCTGAATGCAAAACACTGTAATTAGGGACACTTCATTCTCCCGACGCACTTCAGTTCTGTTGACAAAAATAAAGAGCAAGTGGACTGACTCTAACATTATGGGGAACATATATTTAAACAGACAGCGGAAGGAAGTAATCCTGCTGATAAGTACAGTAGATGGCCTGCTGTGTAGTTCTTATGGTGAAAGACTTAAGAACCGGAATGTAAACCATTTTCCTCTCTCTAATGAATGCTCAATTGTTGATAGACTTTCCCTTCCTAAATGCAGGGATAAAAATGATTATTTTCAGCTTATTTGCTTGAATTCTCCATCTAAGCTATATACACATATCTCAAATATTACGGTCTTCCCTTGCGCCTCCCCTTTTCCAATTCTCTGTGTGGACTCAAAGTCTTATGAGAACTGAACTGGTGGCATCTGTCAGGTTCCTAGAGATCAAGTGTCTGTACTGCATGGCTATCGCTGTAGATGGCACCATTTGGCACCCCTATTGACTGTTTAATTCAGGAATGGCCAAATCTGGCATATGGCAGATTTATATTTAAGTCCTTTCAAGTTCCCATGGATCAAGTCACTACCCTCAAGTACTAAAAGAGTCCGTTCAGGGAATGGGAACAGAGATGAGGGCATGCACTGAAGGGTAGGGGATGGATCTATGGCATAGAGCCATGATCAGAGGACCTCCCCCCCCCCCCCTTCTTTCCCCAACCTGAGCACACCTGGGCCGTAAGTCAGGGATGGGGAACCTTCCTCCCGGGAGCCACTTTGAAAATTAGTACAAGCTCCAAGGGCCACACAGAACTTGGGGGCAGGGGTGTGGTCAAGAAAATAAAAGGAGGGTCCGTCCAGGTCATGGATCTGTGCCATGGATCTGTCCCTATCCTTCTGCACATGCCCTCATCTCTGCTCCCTTCCCCTGAGCTCAGTCTTTCAGTGCTTTGGGGTTGGAACTAGTAGGGATGGGCAAACGCGGTTCAGATGTTCGGAGTTGAGACCGAACTCAATCTGTTCAGATGTCCGAACCGAACGTCCGAACTGAACTCTCGAACGACTGAACAGTTCGGTCATGTTTGGCTGAGTTCGGGGGCAGGAAAAATGTCTTTTCTGGGCTGAAAACTAGGTTTTGATTTTGATTTCGTTTCAGTTTCACTATTTTTGAATGTTCGGCCAAGTGCGGCCAAACCGAACTCGGCTGAACTGAACCATCGAACCCAAACTCGGGTTTCGAACCGAATGACCGAACATCCGAACTGCGTTCTGTTCTCCCATTCCTAGGAACTAGATCCAAGGGCCAGATCCAGGAACTGGAATGAGACCATGTAAAAACATGCTGTGGGCCAGATTTGGCCCCTGAGCCTGAGGTTCCCCATCCTTGCCTTAGGATAGAGCTTGTACTAATTTCCACAATGGCTCTGGAGAGGAAAAAAAGTTTTCCACTCTTGGTTTAAATGAATATCTCAAAAGAAGTTCTCTCTGGACCTATCACCTGCAACTACCTATGAGCTTGAGTCTCCACAGTTTTCTCTCCGTATCAGCATGGCACAGGATTTTGAGCCAACAAGGATATCTAGGGACACACTGAATACAAAGGTCTGTAGCCAAAAAGCCTCATGGGGTAATTTTATGAGTGAGGGTGTCTGGTTTGCACTGCAATGAAGATTACTTGATGTATAAAGAATCTGTATATAAAATTTCAGTCTCCAAAGAGCTTAGCTAACACCCACATGACAAAGAATCACCATTGTAGACATAGTAACATTAGCTCCCATTTCCTGGGTTCGGTTCCTGCCACTTGTCATTAAATATAGTCCAGAGCAAAAATGTTTCAATTAGGGATCCAGCATCAGAACTGTGGCTTTCCAAGGGAAGTCAAAAGCACCTAACGACCTTGGCACTTCAGCTATGCCATGCCTCAGCTGGAAAATAAGTTACCTTATGTCACTTGATGTAGAGAAAGTAAGGTTGTCGTGCTGGTCCTAAATATAGGCAATAGAGACAAAGTAGTACAGTGATATCTTTTATTGGACCATCTACAGTTGGTGGAGGAATGCAAGCTTTTGGACCTCACAGGGTCCTTCGTCAGGCAAGTCAGGAGTTAAAACTGGAGACTGAGCAAAGCAGTGAAGTATATACAGCGAACGGAAACTGTAGAGAGACGGGAGGGGAGGGGAAGGTGAGAACAAGACCCAGATAGAAGGAGGTCTGCAATTAAAATGGATGGAATACATCAAGGTGGGAAGAGGAAGAGCTGCTGATAGTAATGACTGTCTACAGCTACTGGAAGCTTTAAGTTTACTTTCTATCAGCAGTTCTTACACTTCCCAACTTATTGGAGTCTACCCTTTTGAACTGCGGACCTCCGACCCAAGTCTCATTGTCACCTTCTTCTCCCTTCCCTTTTTCCATTGTTTCCAATCACCGTTTATACCTCACTGCTTTGGTCAGGCTCCAGTTCTGACTCCTGACTTGCCTGACAAAGGACCCTGTGATGTCCAAAAGTTTGCATACTTCCCACCAACTGGAGTTGGTCCAATAAAAGATATCACTGTATGACTTTGTCTCTATTGCTTATGTCATTTGACAGATAACGTGACTCCATGTCATGACAGGAATTCACACTCCTGCGTCATCAGTGCTGTGTGAGTGAGTATAATTTGACCTTTACCCAAGCTTGTATCCTTTTAACCAGAAGAGTAACCACTCTAACTTCTGAAAGATAAGCCTTTAACTGGTTCTGTGGATCCAGAGTGTTAAAAATTTGTGGTGCCCATCAATTCTGGGTTCTTTTTTTTTTTATCTTTGATTTAATTGCATTCTCGCAGTTGTACAGCTATTGCCGTGGAGGCTTGTGGTCTCAAACAACCATAGGGGGAAAATAGCAGGTGGTCTGCAGCTAGTAGTGCTGCTCTGCTGCCCCCTGAGCACTCCCTACCTCTCTTATGTGTGTGCATGAGTGTAATCAAAGATTACACACACATGGGGCCTTGCTGTTCCTAGAGAAAGAACCATAGGGTGCAAATGCATCTTGCCTGCGGGCTTCTATGGGCTGCAGAGTAGAAACTCAACACTACATTCCTTTGTCAACCACCAGGTGTGCGTGCATACCTCAGGATTCCATCTCTGCAAATTCTGGGGCACGGGTAGTTATGTAATTCTAATGGTTGTACATTAGTGCCAAAACTTGGTATTTGAAATTGCTGCCCTCATAGCATCCGAAAAATCCCGTCCAGCAGAGCTTTTCCGGGGAGTGCGGGGACTGGTAAGTCTGGCCTCCTTCCACCTTGGGATGGAGTCATTTACTGCTCGCTGTGACATGTTTGTGGATTATTTTGTGGATAAAATCGCTCGTATTCACCATGACTTCGACGTTGCACTTATTACACATGGTTGAACTGGAGGTTATGGAAGCCCTGCTTTGTCCAGTTTGATGGGATCAGTTTCAGTCGGTGACACCCGCCGATACGGTGGAAGTTCTTGAGGCAGTCAGAGCCACTTCTTGTGAATTAGATCCTTGTCTGTTCTGGTTAGTTATGTCCTGCCAGGAGATGTTGGGGCCGTTGATGGCTGGGGTGGTCAACGTCTCCCTTCGGGAGGACAGAGTGGCAGACTGTCTCAAGGAGGCGGTGGTGTGGCCTCTGCTCAAGAAACCATTGCTTGATGTTGGGTAATTTTAGATGTGATGGGTCCGGAGACCTGCCACGCTCAATCATGGACCAGGATCCATTTTGGATCCCGGTCAGGAATCAGTCCGGCCATCCATCAGACATACCGGCCTGATTCCTACAGGGGATCGGGGAGGGGGCGGGGCTGCATGGCGCAACGTGTGGCCGCACAGCCGTTCCCCCCGTGCACGCTCCCCCAGCTACCTGCCCTCCAGGAGATGGGCAGGCTCAGCAGCCAATCCGGCCACTGCGCCCGATCACGTCCTGTGGTTGGGACCATGATCTGGGCTGGCGGAAGGTAACAGACATTACTTTTGGCCAATCCCGGACTGTGACCACAGTTTGGGCCCAAACCCACCACGATTCTGGACCTCCGGGTGGCCAGAGGTCCAGAATCATGGTCAATGTGATTCCCGTCACATGTTCACTGGGGTGAACATCTAGTGAAACTCACACCAGACGTTACAGGAATCACAGCCACCACAGGGGATTTACTGTGGTTGATCATGATCTCATAATGTCTGAAATTACCCATTGACTCCCCTGTCAGCTATCAGTCTGTCTCTAACAGTACCTTTTTAGGGAAAGTTATTGGCTCGGCAACTGCATGGGCATCTTGATCACGTTGGTTTTCTTGATCCCTCTGTTGGGATTTCATCCAGGGTATGGCACTGAGACTGCACTTGTGGCTACATAGAGGAGCTACATAGGGTAACAGTGGCCGGATTGGCTGCTGTGCCTGCCCATCTCCTGGAGGGCAGGTAGCTGGGGGAGCGCGGGGGGCGGGGCTGTGCGGCCGCACGTTGTGCTGCGCAGCCCCGCCCCTGTCTCTTATACACATCTAGATGTGTATAAGCTCATTATTTACTACTACTACTAATGTATCCTGTGAGAGACTGCTGGTGGATTGAGTCTTGCAGGACTTACTCCCTCCGGCATCCGGCAGCAACCTATGGCTGACAGGTTCCAGCTGGGGCTGATCAGCTAGCTAGCCGTGTTGGCAGCTGAATGTTATAGGAAGCATACAGGGCACCAGGAAAAGAAGCTGGCAGCTTGAGGACTGAGGAATTGGCACAGCATCTGGCCCATCTGCAAAATCCTCGGTCAGATATCCCTCAACTCTGGATGGAGGGCTGGTGAATGAAGAGGAGACTGGGTTCTGAATGAGATTTCATGGGCTACTATTTATTTAAAGGAATGAATGGATGATTGAGAGAGGGACTATGAATAAACCACTAAAGGGGAAAATGAGTCTGAACTGGTCTGCAGTCCAGAAGGATGGGCCTGGGCCTGAATGACACAGGAAGTATTCAAAGGCCCTGTTTTTGTCCATGTTACTTCCAAGTATGGATGGGGATGAAAGAGTTGAATGGATTCTCTGACTGAAAGCTATGATTTATGCTACATGACATGCTTCTGCTTATTGGAAATTTTCTATGATTATGTAAAAAGCCAATACTACTGTGATTCTAATACACACATATGTAAACCATTTGTGTTTCTATCCGTTTAGTCCTTATGAAACACAGAGAACAATGAGATCAGAATAAGTAACTTCAAAGAGTTGGAAGGGACCTTGAGAGTCCACTTCTCATCTTGGATACAGGATGATTATAGCTGCAACACTCCCTACAGATGACTATACAGCCTTGTTTTGAAAACTTCCATTGACTGAGAACCTACAGATTTCCAGGCAATTTGTTCCTTNGGATCCAAAATGGATCCTGGTCCATGATGCTGGTGGATGACCAGCACTGGGAACTGGACCAGGGTCATTTGATCCTGTTAATTTTTTTAGATCTATCTGCTGCATTTGATACCGTTGATCATGAGATGTTGGTGACATGCCTGCAGGAATGTGCAGGGGTGGGCAGGACTGTTCTTGAATGTTCCACTCTTTCCTTACCAGAAGAACCCAGCGAGTGGTGCTTGGGGATTATTTTTCATCATACCAAGACCTCTTGTGTGGAGTCCCGCAGGGTTCTGTTTTGTCCCCTTCCTGTTCAAAATGTACATGCAGCTGCTCGGTGAGGTGATTAGGGGGTTCGGCATGCAGTGTTACCAAGACGCTGATGACACCCAGCCATATCTCTCTTTTTCAACAGACCCAGGCCGGCAGTCTCTGTGCTTACTCGGTGTCTGATGGCTGTGGGGTTAGTTGAAGGCTAACCGACTGAGACTGAATCCTGACAAGATGAAGGTGATGTTAGAGGGTAAGACGATGGAGATGGTGGCCCCCATTATTGATGGGGTCTGCCCTCCATTGGTCTCCCAGGTACGGAGTCTGGGGGTGCTCAATGTGCATCTTTGCCTGGATGTCTAGGTGGAGGCTGTGGCAAAGAGTGCTTTTCGCCAATTACATCTGGTGCAACAGCTTCAGCCGTATGTTTCAGACTCTGACCTGGCCACTGTCATCCATGCTTTCATCACCAATAGATTGGACTACTGTAATGCGCTCTACATGGGGCCACCCATTGTGGTGGTTCGGAAATTGCAGCTGGTGCAGAATGTGGCGGCCTGTCTCCTGTTGGGACTGGGCCACTGGGAGCATATTACACCAGTGCTCCATTCTCTGCACTGGCTGCTAGTAGTTTTCTGGGACCGATTCAAGGTGCTGGTCTTGGCCTATAAAGCCCTAAGCAGCCTAGGGCCTACCTATCTGTGGAACTGCCTCACTCTCCGGGTTCTGGATCGGCCCCTGAGGTCATCAGGGGGTGTCCTGCTTGAGGTCCCCTGGATCTTCCGGGGGGCCACACAGGGAGGGCATTGTTGGTGGCCACACCACGGCTGTGGAACTCCCTTCCAGTGGGGGTTTGGCTGGCCCCGGATCTTCCCTCCTTTCAAAGAAGTTGTAAGACCTGGATGTTCCACCAGGTGTTTGGCGAGGGTGATGAGTGGGGTGGGTATTTTTCCTCCTCTTATGAATTGTTTTAATTGGTGTTTTATGTTTTTATTACTGTAAGCCGCCCCGATGTGCCTGTGGCAGGCGGGGCGGGGTAATAAATCTTTTCAATAAATAAATAAATAAATAAATAAATAACTTGGTTTTTATCGAGTATCTCATTATTCAACTCTGTTTTACCGAGTACCAAGGAATTGGCCTGGTGCTTGGTCTTCGCTACTTGGTCCAGTACTTGGACCAACATATACAGCTTTTCCTGCCCCTATAGAAGGTGACTCGCTCCTCAGTATTTGGAAAATACTTGGTACTCAATTTTATTTTACCAAATATTCATTCGAGTTTCTGAGGACCAGCCGAACACTGAGCCAGTCCGTGGAAACTTGGAGATACTCACGAATAAATGTTTTACTATTTGTTTCAGCCCTATTGTACACACCTGTGAATGCAAAAATGCACACAGAGTTTAGGGTGGTGAAGAGGCATGAGGAGCTACATAGCACTCCACTTGCCATCCCCCCCCCGCGAGGGACAGGAGGGACAAGCAAATGCATTTTTCTCCATCTGGGAAATTCAGGGAGGAGATGGATGTACCCCACTTGCACTCTGGCTCATCAAATCCCTCCTCTGATGTATTTCAGCAGTCAGAACCCACTTGAAGAAACAAAGGCTAGCACCAATGTTCCCAGGGAAATGAGGCAAACTCAGTCATGCTTTGGAAAGTTTACAGGCCCTAATTTTTCAGAGGGGATTGTCAGAAAGAGGTTGAGGCAAGCAGACAGGTTATTTACAGGGTAGAGGAGCACAGTGGTCACTGAACCATCCAAGCCACACCATGAGGCAAATTTCAGCGTAGTCCTGGGATGAAAAGTGGCTGCCCTTTGGCCTGGTTATCAGATGGAGGATGAGGGTGGGGTACTGTTTCTGAGGGCTGCAAAGCCCAATACTTCTAGCTCAGTGTTGGGAGCACTGACATTCCAGTGCTGTGCTTCACCCATCTACATCTGAGTCTCTAGCATTTTCATTGCTATTAGTCAGCCAGTATTGCCTAGTGAATAAGATATTGGATCTGGGAGAGTGGCTTCAAATTTCAGCCATAAGCTTTCTGAGTGGCATTGGCCAAATTGTTGTCTCTCAACTTGTTCACTCTCTGTAAAATGAGATAAACAATCTCTCTCTCCACGTTTTTGTTAAGCTGAGCTAAATAAGAATGGTAAGTTCTGCCCTTGGTTGTAAAAACATAAAGAATTAAAAACCTGAATATTAGGGTTTGTGAAATAAATGCATAAGCACAATTTTAAAAGCAACCAAGAAAAAAAAACAACTCCACAGGGTTAAACTAGGAATTTGACTTGTTGGGCATTTTCTGTCCTGGAGATTCAGAGTCAGTTTTTCAACATGGCTCAGGGCTATTTTGAAATGTTCAACATCAGCAGTCAAGACCAGATTTTCAAAACTGATTGACCCACATACATTGGCCAAGATAAGTCACCAGATTTTCAAAGGAGTCTGCAAATTTAGTGCTGAGCTGATCTCTTTTGAAAATCTTCCCATCAGTGTCTGAATAAGAGCTACCTGATGCTGAGTGTTCTCATAATCAACCTGGGAATCTGCTTTGCTTACTTCTAAGTTATTCAACTGTGGAAAAATGATTTGGATGTTTCCTGTTCTTACAGCAAAAGGAAAATACCTAAACAGTATGTTTATTTTAATGGCCTCCCTTGGAAAAGCCTCTTAAGCCAGATTGGAGTCACATCAGATATTAACAGCTGGGCTATAAACACCTGCAAAACAGGTTTATAAAGGAAAGCCTTCCAGACGTTGACCTATGAGAATGATAAGAGGCACCACTGTAATGGAGATGTTATTGATGAAGATAACAAGGCCAGTTAAACATTTTCTAGTCTGGTCACAAACTGGTATTTTAAAACCAACCCTGGGCATTCAGGACTTATTTGGATTTGCAGTAAGAGATAAAAATGCTTAATGGTTTCATTCTCTTCTGTGCTGGTCAGACCTCATTTGGAGTACTGTGTCCACCAGTTCTGAGCACCACATTTTAAGATGGACATTGACAAATTGGAACAGGTTCAGAGCAGAGCGACAAAGATGGTCAGGGGTTTGGCAACAAAGTTCTATGAGGAAAGGTTGAAGCTGCTGGGTATGTTTAACCTGGAGAAGGGAAGACTAAGGGATACATGACAGCTGTCTTCAAATATCTGACAGGCTGTCACACAGAAGATCGAGCAGACTTGTTCTCTGTTGCTCCTGAGGGCAAGACTAGAACCAGTGGGGTCAAATTACAAGAAATCCAATTTCGGCTAAACATTAGGAAGAACTTCCTAATGGTAAGAGCTGTTTGACAGTGGAACGGATTGCCTTGGGAGGTGATGAGCTCTCCTTCACTGGTGGTTTTCAAACAGAGGCTTGGATGGCCATCTGTCAGGGATGCTGTAGCTGTGGATTTCCTGAACTGAGCAAGGGGTTAGACTAGACCTTCCAACTCTAAGATCCTATGAGAAATGAAATGTTATGGATTTGTCCTCCGTTGTCTATATATAATCTCCATCTTATGCCCTTTTCACACAAGACACTCTCCACCCACTGCACATCTGCTATACATGTTGCAGGGCTGCAGTGTTGTACTTTGAGTGCCCTGTAACATGTATAGTGGGTGTGCGGTGGGTGGAGAGTGTCTTATGTGAAAAGGGCCAGAGTATTGATAGTTTTCTTATTTTCCTCCTGCATGCTTTTCTTTGTAATATATCCACCATTACTCTTAGATTATCTTGCAGCCCTCTAAAGTATGGGACAGTCCAATATCCATTTCATATTGCTAGCTGCTCAGCTACTTACACACAATTATGCTCCTCAGAAGCGTTACCAGTTCTTTCCAACCAGAGGCAATGTATATGTCCTTTGAATCTGCACTCTGCTTCCATTTGCCCAGTACCTACAGTTTTCTGGCCAGCATACTGCTGTGTCTCAACGATGGGCATGCTACGAAAATCCACCTGCATGAAATTTTAGTTGAAGCTTTTAATCTTTTACCCAGCAGGATGCAGGAAGTTGTGATGTTACTAGCCTTTAATTGGCAAGAATCATGAACTTTGCAGGAGAAAAACATTGTCCTCATCTTTCCCCATGATTATATGACCTGCATTTTCAGCCTATTAGGTCTACAAACTCAGATATTCATCATTACCAAAACACAGATATGCATCAGTCCCTGAGCAGACACTGAAAACTGCCTAATCTCTTAATTATTCAGCTAGGGTCAAGCTGCACTGTGGCTACATTCCTGAAATGCACTGGTTTCTCTTGTGGTCTCTGGTGGTATTCTCCTTTATGTTGGGAAAGCAAATTTACATCTTATTAATCAAGCATTTTGCCATGGAAATCACTGTGGTTGTGGTCTTCATGAGCAGAGGCAAACCGGGAATTAGAAAACTGAAACTGCCATTCTAGAGCCTCATTATTTACTACTACTACTAATGTATCCTGTGAGAGACTGCTGGTGGGCTGAGTCTTGCAGGACTTACTCCCTCCGGCATCCGGCAGCAACCTATGGCTGACAGGTTCCAGCTGGGGCTGATCAGCTAGCTAGCCGTGTTGGCAGCTGAATGTTATAGGAAGCATACAGGGCACCAGGAAAAGAAGCTGGCAGCTTGAGGACTGAGGAATTGGCACAGCATCTGGCCCATCTGCAAAATCCTCGGTCAGATATCCCTCAACTCTGCATGGAGGACTGGTGAATGAAGAGGAGACTGGGTTCTGAATGAGATTTCATGGGCTACTATTTATTTAAAGGAATGAATGGATGATTGAGAGAGGGACTATGAATAAACCACTAAAGGGGAAAATGAGTCTGAACTGGTCTGCAGTCCAGAAGGATGGGCCTGGGCCTGAATGACACAGGAAGTATTCAAAGGCCCTGTTTTTGTCCATGTTACTTCCAAGTATGGATGGGGATGAAAGAGTTGAATGGATTCTCTGACTGGAAGCTATGATTTATGCTACATGACATGCTTCTGCTTATTGGAAATTTTCTATGATTATGTAAAAAGCCAATACTACTGTGATTCTAATACACACATATGTAAACCATTTGTGTTTCTATCCGTTTAGTCCTTATGAAACACAGAGAACAATGAGATCAGAATAAGTAACTTCAAAGAGTTGGAAGGGACCTTGAGAGTCCTCTTCTCATCTTGGATACAGGATGATTATAGCTGCAACACTCCCTACAGATGACTATACAGCCTTGTTTTGAAAACTTCCATTGACTGAGAACCTACAGATTTCCAGGCAATTTGTTCCTTTGTTTCTCAGCTTTTACTGTTAGGAAGTCTTCCTTTTAATTAACCAATGTCTAGACTTTACCTATTACAAATTAATAACTTAATAAATTAATAGGTATCAATGATTGCGTTTAGTCTAGGACTCTCAACCACACCATGGTTAACGTACAACACAATTTTATTGGGGGACCAAACGTCCAGAGAACCAAGCTTGGTAGTTCTACAGACTATACCCACACCCAGACTAAACTGTACACATCTATAACATTTGCCTTATGTGTCCAGGTCCTTGGAGTTGTATTCTGGAGGGTCCGAGAAGGAGACAGGGAGGGGGCCCAAGCTGGGTCAGCTGGGAAGAGCTGCTAGCGAGCGATGAAGTGTGTTCGTGTGTGTAAGGTCAGGAAGGGGCTCAAGCCACGATGTTCACTGCAAAGCTAGTGATAAGCCTTGAGCCAACGTTCTGTTGGAACGGGGCTCCTTTTATACCCTCAACTGCTCATTGGCGAGAATGCTGCCTCATGCTGATGTGCTGCCTCATGCTGATATGTTTGTGTTACAGCAGCTGCTGGGATAAGCGTCAGAACTTATTGTGATGCCTGATGCTATCGCACCATCTTCCTGATGAGGACAAGGTGGGCTTCATCTGCATCCTTGTTTTCCAGAATGTCCTGGTTCCTGCTTCAAGGTAGTTCCTATTTATTTATTTATTTATTTATTTGTGGGCAGCTTACAATTATAAAACAACAATAAAAACAACAATAAAATTCAAAACACTCATAATGAGGATTAAAAATATCCCTCACCGCCCACCACTCTAACCAACTCCCCTTCACCCTCCCCATCCTCCCCACCAAAGGCCAGGTGGAACAGCCACATTTTACAATTGTGTTGAAAAGATCAGTGGCCAAATGGTCCTCCAATGGCAGGGAGTTCCATAGCCATGGAGCAGCCACCGAGAAAGTCCTCCCCTCTCGGTGCTTACCCAGTGTCTGGCAGCTGTGGGGGACTGGATGAGGGCTAACCGACTGCGACTAAATCCTGACAAGATGGAGGTGATGTTAGTGGGTAGGTCGGTGGAGGTGATGGCCCAATCGATTGATGGGGTCTGCCCTCTGCTGATGATCCAGGTGCAGAACCTGAGGGTGCTCCTCGATGCACAGCTCTGCCTGGATCTCCAGGTGGAGGCTGTGGCGAGGAGTGCCTTCCGCCAGTTACATCTGGTGTGGCGACTTCAGCCACTGGTTTCAGTTCCTGACTTGGCCATGATCATCCATGCTTTTATTACCTCTAGGTTAGACTACTGCAACGCGCTCTACGTGGGGCTACCTATGGTGATGGCTCAGAAGCTGCAGCTGGTGTAAAATGCGGCGGCCCAGCTCCTGGTGGGGTTGGGCTGCCAGCAGCACATTACACCAGTGCTCCGATCTCTGCACTGGCTGCCAATAGTCTTCCGGGCCCGATTCAAAGTGTTGGTTTTAACCTATAAAGCCTTACACGGCCTGGGCCCTGCTTATTTACAAGATCACCTCACTCGCCGGGTTTTAGATCAGCCCCTGCGGTGATCCAGGGGCGCCTTGCTGGAGGTCCCCCAGATTATCCGGGGGGCATGCAAAATAGGGCATTCTCGGTGGCCGCACCACGCCTTTGGAATTCCCTCCTGGTGGGGGCCCGTCTGGGTCCGGCTTTCAGATCGGCGGCACCCTGCACATATCCTGGCTGCACATTTCCTCCCACAGCCAGAATATACTCAGGGAGAGTCTGAAAGTGGCCTCACTCAGAGCTGGCCTAGAGTGGGGCAGAGGAGCTCCAATCCCATCACACACATACATGGTTCCTTTAGTTGTAGAAATTAAAAATTAGGACGGTAGGTAGATTTGCATTAGTCACCAAAAGCATTTTTGGAAACAGATTCAATTAAGATAAATCTACAATCCAGCTTATAAAACAATATGTTTTTTTGACACAGACCAAGAAACCAAAGGTGTTGATATGGAAATGATACTGGGAAGACTGGCTAGTAAGTTCCAGATTCATTTTTCACACACACACTGCCCTGAGGCAGTTCCTGGATGTATTCTTCACACAAACACTGCCCTGAGGCAGCCTAAAGTAACCACAGCTGTAAATGTGGCAGGCTGAGATGGAAACCAAGTGATCACAGCTGCCTGGATTAAAGCAGTTTACCAGGAGACCTTTTTACACACAAACGTTCTGGGAGGAGTTATATGCAGAAGTTCAAAGATCCAAATGTTTAAGATCCGGATGAGTGATTTAGACACACAGAAAGTTCAGGATGTAACAGCAAACATCCAGGAGAAATGTATGTGTAAAAACACCCACTGAAGCTAGAAAATGGACTGCTCAAAGGATTTTGAAATAGAGTTGGGAACAAAAATGAATTTGTGTTTACTCTGGTAGTATCTGCAATGAGGAACCCATCCCTAGATCCATAAAATAACTGCTAAGGAGTTGTAGAATTAAACTTGGGGGTGAGCTTTTGAGTAAAGAATCAATGGCCATTTTTAAACGACCATGACTTGGGGTCGGGTCTGTGTCCACTGGGTGTGATGGCTGAGGAGTGCCCACGCAGGGGAGGGGTTCAAATGGGTGGCTCCCTAGGAGGGTACACCAGAAGCCTCCATGCACTCCCCCTGCTGCTGACCATGCGGGAGGGGGAAACACACTAGGCTAGCCTATGATATCAACCATTCTGCCTGCCCCCGCATGGAGCACTCCATCTTTTTTTGCCAGTCATGGGGAAATGCTGCATGGGTCATGGGAGTGTGTGACCCAACCGCTACTTCCAGTAGGGTGCTTGGGTGGGTGGGGGATGGGTGGACCTGCGTGGTAGTCGCACATCTAAAAATGGCCATTGAAGTGTATTTAACTTTGTTTTAACCCTTTGTTTTGTATAGCAACTGTCTGTAACTCTGAACCATTTTCTCTTTTTATATTAACTTGAACTTCATCTCTTAATAAAACTTTCTTTTACCCAAAAGTTGCCATGTATTGCTATTTTATGAACGGAGTACAGAATTTCAAAGTGGGCTCCTGTTAAAGATAGAGTCAATCCCAATCCAAATATTTTCCCTATATATTCTAATGCATTTTCTACATTTTCTTCAAGGGTTTGTATTTGTGCATCTGGCTTTTGTGTGTAGGGTTCCACACATATTCTTGCAAGAGTGAGTGGAAAGGCCTGGTTTATATGAATTGTAACCTGTGAAAATTACAAGGGGAAACTGAACAATAGTTGTGTTTGGAAGTGCAGTAGGTTTCAGCTAAGGTGAACCCCAAAACCTGGATACAATTCCTTAGTCATGTTGAATATAGAAATCTCTTTTCATAGCCATCCCATACTAGTCTGAATATGGCTCCTGTAGAGATTTCAATTCATTTTTTCCACATTGTCCCTTTAACAACATGAGGCCTTTCCAGGAGATTAGGATCGAGTCTTTAAACCAGTAGGAGCTTACTTATCTCTTGCAGTTAAAGTATGAAATGCAATCCCAGCTGGCTGTATATTTGATTAGTCTGCTCTCATGAAAATGGTGAGCCATGAGTGAGCTCCAGCCTTCCACTCTGCCTTCCCCTGGATTCAATTTCTTTTTCCTACTTGGATGTGGTAGATAAAGGAATGGGTTTTCCAGATACTGATGACTTCCTTTCCTCATAGCAGTCTCTAAAAAGAAACAGAAACAGAGATCGAAGACACTAGATGGGAAAAATAAGAGACTTGATGTTACAGATGAGGTCAGAGAGTGAACTGACCTAAAGATAGGATAGAAGTGCCATACTGGGTCAGCCCAATGGTCCATCTAGCCCAGCATCCTATCTCCAACAGTGGCCAATCACGGTGGCTTGGGAAAAGCACCCAACAGGTCACAATAGAGGATCCATTCCCTGTTATTTTCCCCCAGCTCCTGTCATGTTCCCTGATCCTGGCTGGCTAATAGCTGCTAATGGACCTATCTTCCAGAAACTTGTCCAAACCTCTTTTAAACTCAGCTATAGTACTGGCCCTTACCACAGCCTCTGGCAGTAGATTCCACAACCCAATTATACGCTGAGTGAAAAAATATTTTCTTTTATTTGTTTTAAACTTGCCACCCATGAGTTTCATGGAGTGTCCCCTAGTTCTAGTACTAGCTGAGAGGGTAAATAACTGCTCCTTGTTTATTAGTTCCACACCACTCATGATTTTATAGACCTCTATCATATCTCCTCTCAGTCGTCTCTTCTCCAAACTGAAGAGCCCCAACCTACCAAGCCTCTCCTCATACGGGAGCCCTTCCATGCCCTTGATCATTTTTGTTGCCCTTCTCTGTACCTTTTCTAGTTCAGCTATGTCTTTTTTGAGATGGGGCGACCAGAACTGCACACAATATTCGAGGTGCGGTCGCACCATTGATTTGTATAGAGGCATTATGACATCCTCAGTTTTATTCTCTATCCCCTTCCGAATAATTCCTAACATTCTGTTTGCTTTTTTGACTGCTGCTGCGCACTGCGCTGTGGATTTCATTGTATTGTCCACAACCACCCCCAGATCCTTTTCCTGAGTGGTAACTCCTAGCTTAGTACCCAGAATTGTATACGCATAGTTTGAATTATTTTTTCCTACGTGCATCACTTTGCACTTCTCCACATTAAATTTCATTTGCCATTTAGATGCCCAGGCACCCAGTGTCGTAAGATCCTGTTGCAGTTCCTCACAGTCTGCTCATGTTTTAACTATCTTAAATAAGTTGGTGTCGTCTGCAAATCTAATCATCTCACTCTTAACACCCTTCCAAATCATTAATGAATATATTAAACAGCACCCATCCCAATACAGATCCCTGAGGCACACCACTTTTTACATCTCTCCATTGTGAAAACTGATCATTTAGTCCTACCCTTTGCTTTCTGTCTTTTAACCAGTTTCTGATCCACAGTAAGACACTACCTCCTATCCCATCACTTTAATTTTCTCAAGCGTCTTTCCTGAGGGACCTTATCAAAAGCTTTCTGGAAATCCAGGTATACTATATCTATGGTGTCTCCCTTGTCCACATGCTTATTTACACCCTCAAAGAATTCCAACAGGTTAGTGAGACATGACTTACCTTTTCTAAGTTTGTGTTGACTCTTTCCCATTAAGCCATGTTTGTCAACATGCCCTGTAATTCTGTCCTTAATGATGGTAACCTTATTCCTGTCTGTCAAATGCCTGGCCAAACAAAAAGGTCTTACATCTTCTCCGGAAGACAAACAGGCTCGGGCTTAGTCAGACCTCCAAGGGGAGGGAGTTCCATAATTGTGGGGCAGCAACCAAGAACATCTCCCTGCATGCCCTCATTGTAAAAGCTTCACAGGCAGTTGGCACTCACAAGAGGGTGTCCCCAGCCAACCACCCAGAGGCTGCAATGGGATAAGGGGGAAGAGGTGGTCTTTCAGATACTAATATTAAATTAGGTGAAGCCATTCCCACTCCACCATCTTAAAAATGGAAGAAACAATATTGCTGTAAAACTTAGTTCAGAGGCCTAGTGGTTAGGGCATCTGAGGACCTGATCTCAGTTGGGACCTGTAGGCAAGTCTAAAGAGGGAAGAATCAGGCCATGTTGGATGGCATTCTTTCTTTCTTAATATTCATACATAACTTCCACTAATGTTCGTGTTTTTCAAAGTAATGTCTATGCTTCTTTTGTCATGAGTCTTCCATTCACACAAAGTGAAATAAATTTGCAGGGCAAATGGACTATTTGATCAATTTTTCAGGCTTTTTACATGGTGTGAATGAATATTAAGTGGTATTCTGGGGACTTCATTGTGAAGGTGCACGTGTTCTGTAGTGTTTTCTCATTTGTGATGTATCCCAGACCCCAAGCTTTTAAAGACCTTTAAACTGGTGACTGTTTGAGATGTTTATTGTTTGGGTAATTCCTCAAACAACCAAGCATGATTTCCTGAATCTACAACAATCTGAAGTTTATCTGAATGTTCAGAGAAGCACACGTTTAAATTTGGAAATTCATTGAACTGCGAAAAACTCAAATTTGGCTCATGAGCAAAGCAGGGCTAGGTTCATTCAGACCTCCCATCTAATCTCTTTGGTATTTTTCAACAATATATACTTTTTTCTGGTCTCAAGAATTCACAAACTCTGTGACTAATGAAGATATGTGGGATGGCGATTCTCTTTTAATCATAGTTTAAGGACCATATCAGCTTTAAATAAAATCTCATTATGCTAAGCCTATTAGTGCTGCTGAGTTGTTTAGAAATGTATGAGAATGAAAGTCAGGTTCACATGCATTTTTATGTTCTCGAATTTTAAACTGTGCGGAATGAAAAGAATACAAGAGAAAGCAACAAACATTTCAGAATTAAATGTGAATATCCCATAGACCCAACTGTGACGAATATGATAGGTTTTTATTTCATTTCATCTATTACTCTTGACAGGATATTAATATCTCTCCAGCTCTTGAAATATCATCAGGGGCGGAAAAAAACTGGAACCATAAACTTCTGTTTATCTTTTCTGAAATCTCAGTTCACTAGTTCAGAAGTTGCTTTACACTCTCTCAGGTCCATCTTACAAGGTATGTCTACCCAATTAAAAATGAGCAAGCCTCAAGTGACAACATCTCACCACTCATAGGAAATTAATAGTTCACCACAGAAATCTGTGGTAAGAAATCAAACTCTTTCCCTTGCATCTCAATACCTGAAGTTATTGGCAGATATAAAAATGCTCTGCAACTGAATTCTCCTTGGCATAAGTCCCATAAAGTCCATCCTGAGTTCAAGGCCTTTTCCTCCTGAAGTTAGCTACAATACTTTCTAGTCTCATGAGAGGAGTCTCAAAAGCTGTACCAGGCTATCATGACAGAGGCATAGATCCTAATGGTCAAATGTTGAGTTCCACACGTCAGCTTTTGCTTAAAATATAGGCAGGGACCTATGTCCACTGCATTTTCCACACAGGCCCCTGAATATAGGCAAGGAAACAAAAGCTGGATAACTTTTCTGAAGTGTGAGATGAAAGGAATCAACAAAATAAACAGTCATGAACATAGTTGGAAATCAAAAGTTGGCCGATGTTATGAGATTCATCAGACTCTATCTGAGTCTTGCCTTGTTTGGCTTCTGAACCAAATTTGAGTTGTGCTACTTTCAATGAATTTCCAAATTTAAATGTGCGCTTTTCTGAACATTCAGATGAACTTCAGATTGTTGTAGATTTGGAAAGACATGCTTAGTTGTTTGAGGAATGACCCAAACAGTAAATGTCTCACACTGTCACCAGTTTAAAGAACTTAAAAGGCTTGGGGTGTGGGATATATCTCTATGGTACATGAAGACGTTATGTGGCCAGTACCACATTTAATCACCTTAGATCTGAAGATGAGACTAGGATCAGCTAACAGAATGAAATGTATTGTCTTTGAATAGTTGTTGTTGGTGTAGTGAGCATGCACTTCTTGTAGGTGATGACTGCAGGCTGTTTCTGCATTCATTTACTTACTGCATTACTGTGCACTCTGGAACCATCCTAATGGGGCCAAATTCTCATGCCACATAAGGTTCTAATTTCTATGCAGTGCTGGATCCAAAGAATCTGAGCACAGTGCAAAACAGTGTTGCAGGCTTCCTCCTAACATAGGAAAACTTGATGATCATGATTATTAAATAAAGGTGACGTAATCCTGGATCTTGGGAGTTCTGCAGGTTTGGGTATCAACCGATTGGCATAACAAGAAGCAGACCTCTTCACTTGTTGACTTTCTGAATACTTGGTGATGCTGCAGTGAAATGGTGGCCACGTAATGAGAGACTAATCGATTCAACCACCATTCAAGACATTTTTAAAAGGCTGGGGCCAATGGAGAGCAGCACAGGATAGCCATCAGGGGGTTTCTCAGCCCATTTCAGGTAGCAGAGGGGAGCTGTCACACCATTCCTACTGGCAGTAAATCATTTCAAGGGGGAACTAGAGAACAACTGGAGAATGAGGTCCTGGATAGGGCTGTAGCGGAATGTCGCAGCGGTAGCTATTTCCGCCGGAAACAGCGTTTCCGTGATTAGTGGTACGGCATGGCAGAGGCTTTCATTCTGCTAGTTTCATTCTGCTACTTCCGCAGTTCCACTAATTTCATTCTGCTACTTCCACGGGCTTCGCAAAATAGCAGAAACATGACATTTTTGCTACTTCCACCATTCTGCCAGCGCCACAAAATAGCGGAACAGCGGTTTTCCGACAGTTTCCACAATTTTTCTGCAATTCTGCAATTTGCAGAATGTCGGTGGAATTAGCAGAATGTCCGCAGAAAAGCCGCGGTGTGGCGCGGGCAATTCCGAAATGGTGGAATGGAATCGCGGCACGGTAACAGCTGCTGCCACATCAGCCCTAGTCCTGGAGCAAAAAGGGATTTCTGAAGAGCCTGGGGTGTGGATTCCCAAAACCTTGATTACAACCTGTCCTGACACTCAGGGTAATTTCAGACATTACGATACCACGGTCAACCACAGTGAACCCCCTGTGGTGGTCGCAGTACCATACATCTGTAGTGCGTTCTGCCAGATGTTCACCATGGTGAACACCCGGCAGAAAACAAATTGACCACGGTTCTGGACCTCCAGCTGCCTGGAGGCCCAGAACCGTGGTTAGCTGGACCACGGTCCGGAATCGACAGAAAGTAACGTCTGTTACCTCTGCCAATTCTGGACCGTGGCCTGGCCCCCGATGTGGGATTGGGTGCAGTAGCCAGATTGGGCATAGCACCTGCCCGTCTCCCAGAGGGCGGGTGGCCAGGGGAGCGCAGGGGGGAGAACTGTGCGGCCGCACGTCGCGATGCACAGTCCCGCCCCCTCCCTGATCCCCTGTAGGAATCAGACAGCATGTCTAAAGGGCGGCCGGACTGATTCCTGACTGGGATCAGAAACGGATCCCAGTGTGTGGTTGGACGGGCCCTGTGCACATCTGAAATTACCCTCAGATGTTCTCTGCCTGGAATGGATCCCCACCCTCATAAAGAAGAGAATGAATTGGTGTTTTCAGATGAGATGCTACCCCACATGGCCACCTATGAGCCATGCATCCAGCTGCCTGTATGAAGGGGAAGCAGCTGGTTGCACACTCCCATAAGCTACAGAACATCCACTCTCAGCCACTCACAGAGCAATGCCAGGAAATCTGGAGTGCACTATGTGAGGCAGGTCAAATGTGTGGTGGCTGACTGCCTCCATGTTTGCAGTAGCCACACTGATAGCTGTCCATTTGAATTGCTCTCCAAATACTCCACATGTGTGGGTGCTCCATAGCAGAGCCATTTGACAGCCACAGTCACCTCCCCCCTCCCCCTTCGACTTGCTCATCTGAAAACACCCATTGATTGATTAAAGATCCAAAAGGAAAATCCAAGTGAGTTTCTCTTTGCTTAAAAAGTTCATGTGATTGTTACTATATAAAGCTCTTCTGCTGCAACACTAATTCCTACTGAAAACTACCAGTAGTTGGTTGAATGTATATAATTCCATATTATGTTTGTCTCCATCTCTGCTAGCCAACATGGTGGTTTCTTTTGTGATTATTTGCTGGGTTTTCATTACGGATGGGACTTTCATAAAAACATAAGCAGTGCCATACTGAGTCAGTCCAATGGTCTATCAAGCCCAGCATCCTGTCCTCTGACAGTGGCCAATCTCGATCGCATGGGAGAAGAACCAATGGTCACAATGGGCAATCCATTTCCCATTCACTCCCAGCTCCCGACAGTAAGAAGTTCATTCTGTAAGTTACTTGGGTAATAGCCATTAATGGACCTACTCTCCAAGAACTTATCCAGGTCTTTATTAATCTCAGCTATGCTACTGGCCATGACAACATCCTCTGGTAACAAATTCCATAAGTTAATTATGCATTGAGTGAAAAAGTACTTCCTTTTATTTGTTTTAAATCTGCCATCAACTAGTTTCATGGAGTGCCCCCTAGTTCTAGCACTTTTTAAGAGGGTAAATAACCGTTCCCTATCTACTCATTTCACACCACTCAAGATTTTATAAACCTCTATCATGTCCCCTCTCAGTCTACTCTTCTTTAAGCTAAAGAGACCCAGCTCGTCAAGCCTCTCTTTGTACGGAAGCCATTCCATACCCTTTATCATTCTCGTCGCCCTTCTCTGTACCTTTTCTAGATCAGCTAAGACTTTTTTGAGATGGGACGACCAGAACTGCACACAATATTCCAGGTGTGGTTGCACTATTGATTTGTATAGAGGCATTATGACAGCCTCAGTTTTATTCTCTGTCCCTTTGCAAATAACTCCTAACATTCTGTTTTCTTTTTTAACTGCTGCTGCACACTGGACTGAGGATTTCAGTGTATTGTCCACAACCACCCCCAGATCCTTTCCCTGAGTGGTAACTCCTAGTTTAGTACCCAGCATTGTATACTCATAGTTTGGGTTATTTTTCCCTATGTGCATGACTTTGCACTTGTCCACATTAAATCTCATCTGCCATTTAGATGCCTAGGCATCCAGTCTCAGTATTTCCAAGAAATGAAAGTACCCAATAATGGCTATATTGGATTAATCCAATATCTCAGTTCTTTCTCAGTATTGGCAGGATCAGATCTTTTGCACTGGTTTTTTTATCGAATTTTTAATGTTGCGGTTTTCCCAATTGAAGTCAATGGGGAAAACCACAGTGTTAAAAATCTGATACCAAGAGAACCAAGATCCAATAGGAGAACTGGTAGACAGAGAACCAAAACTGATAGAAACTGAGAACCGAAATTGTGCCCAAGTACCACCCCTAGTTTTCATGAACACAACAAAAATATTTAGAGATCTTAGTTTCACAATCCCCCCGCCCCCCAAGTAGCACTCTAGGAATGGGATGGGTGGATGATTGGTTCTGGAGACTTGTGATGAAACCAGGCTTTTGAGCAGGTAGATCATAGTAGCAATAGCAGTATAAACTTCAGTGCAGTGTTCCCCTAGTGGGTTTTTTAAAATATGTATAGTCTAGACTGACCACTTATAAGATGAAAGACGTATCATTATGTCTACGTTAGGCTGCTTTCAGACATCCAAAGAATCTTAAAGAAAGCACCCCATCATAACTCAATGGTGGGGTTACAATGATTTGGGGGTTAAGTTTGAACTACTATACCACATAGTATTAGTAACCCAGCTGACAAATTCCCAGATTATACAGTCCTAAATAGTGTGCCTGATTTACTGTTATCCACTAGAAATGGATATGAAAGATTTGACTCATTTATTAGTTACTGACCATTGATCACTGTTGGCTAGATCCGGATATGACCGAGGAATTATTGGATCGGTTTCCTATTCCCAGTCCACTAAAACTGCCCCGTCTGCCAGTCTAACACATGCATGTCTCTTAACAGATCCTCTTTATGTTTCCTGTAGTATCAATGAGATGAAGTAAGAGCTGACCGCAGCTATCTGTTTTTAAGCTTTTAGTGGTTGCAAACAGATTGATTTTCATGCTGCTGCTGCTATATTGAAAGGAAATTCATTTTCAATCCTTCACATTTATTTGATGGAAGGTAGAATTAGTTTTGCAGATTTCCTTTGTGGTCGAGCATACATTCATTAATTTTTAATTGGTAGCTTTTCAACTTGAGTATCAGGTAAACGTTGTGATCCTTGTTACTTGGAGCTTCTTAAATCAAAAAAGCTCAGTGGTGAGATACAGAATGGTGTGCATTATTGAACATGTCTGTGCTGTACTGGGTGTTCACATAGCACTGACTGAAATGTAGGTTAGCTGAAGGAGATATCCTTGGGGTACTGTAGTGTATTTTTAACCGTCATAACAGCCAGTGGTCAAAACTGCCTTTATAAGAAGGCCTTTGTTTATTGTCTGTATTAGAGCCTGAATCTCCTGATGGCTACACTGTGCCCCTGGCTCTCTATGAGAGATGTGGAGGCCTTGGCTTGGGAGGAGGGAGTCCCTGGTGGGGATCAAGTGTTGTCACAGGGTCAGGGGCACCCTGGAGTAGGGCTGAAGTGACAACTCCTTTTTCCACTCCACTATTTCATTCTGCCATTTCAGAATTGTCCGCGACTTTCCACAGCTTTTCCGCCAGCATTCCACTAATTCCACTGGCATTCTGTTAATTCGGAAACTGTCAGAACAATCTCGGAAAGTGTCAGAACAAACATTGTTCCGCTATTTTTGCAGCTGGTGGAAGTAGCGGAATGAAAGTAGCAGAATGAACATCTCTATCGTACTGAACCGCTCAGTGCGGAAGAATTTTTTCCATCAGAAAAGGCTACTGCAGCAGTGTGCCGTTTCAGCCCTAGTCTGCAGTAGAGATGTAGGACCCAGCAGGCCCACCTCTGCATTCCATTGGCTGCCATAACTGCAGGACCCATCTGCTATTAGAACATCAGCACTGTGGGCCTACTGGGCCCATCGTGGTACTCTATAGGTCTGAAATGAGCAATTGTCAGAACTAGATTATCCGCCTTCATCACATGACAAGGAAATGTACCGGCTTTTTGCTAGTTTCTGTTTGGGAATTGCAGTTGTTTGGTATTTCTGGTAGTCCTAATCTATCACTATGCTGCCCTAACACAACATGAATGAGCTGTTAACACTATGGTTTATAAGAACATAAGCACATAAGAGCACAAGTAGTGTCATTCTGGGTCAACCAATGGTCTATAAAGCCCAACATCCTGTCACAAACAGTG
>QEPC01010861.1:178534-189291 GCA_003113815.1 Sphenodon punctatus
CTCCAGGCCCCGAAGGGCCCCAAAGGGCCACACCCTTTGGCCGCGGCCCTTCGGCTCGCAGACGCCGGCTTGAGGCCTGCGGCACAGCCGCCGGCCCTTCACTTAAGTGCCCCTCGGCACTTAAGTAAAATGTTGAGAAAAGTAATCATTTGTTACGAAAGAATTAGTGTCTAAATGGTGTAACTTTAGTGCCTTTAAATTCGCTTATTCCAGCAAAAAAATTCTTATTCTAGCAAAAATACGCATGTCCACCAAAAATACGAATGGTTGAAAATGTAGTGTGTGTGAAGGTTCCGCATGGGTGGGGGGAGGTCACGGATCAGAGCGGGGTGGTAGTGGTGGTGAAGGTCCGGGCTAGGTGCGGGTGCTGGGAGGTCGGGGATCAGTGCGGGGGGCGGGTGGAGTTCGCGGATAAGTACGTGCATTTCAACAAAATGTGGGGCACTTTATGATTAGCTCTTTTCATGAAGAAATTGTTAGCTCTAAAAAGAGCTGGTTTATTTTTTTGTGTTTTTTTTTTTAAATGCTTGGCTCTAAGAAGAGCCTTTTTTTGTTAGGTTCTCAGAAGAGCCGGTTTTTTGTTTGTTTGGTTCTGTAGCTGCCCTCCTGCGACTCTGTCTCCGACAACGATTCATTGCTTCCATTGAACAAAGACACGTAAGAGTGAATCCAAATAATACGAGACTCTGAGGAGTGCAACCAATATATATACGTTCTTCTGCAGAACTGATAGTTTCTCACTAATAACTCGGTTTAGGCTGCAGTGATCAATATCATATTTCAAAAGCACTTGTTATTCATCTCCTTCTCTGACCCTGTCATGTTTGGGGGCTCAAGCATCAGAGCGGGTACATACATACGTAATTTCATTTCCAAGCGGATGCACGTAAGTTTCGGAATGGCATGAACTGCGCATGCGCCAACCTGCAGAACGGATAGTTTCTCACTAATAACTCGGTTTAGGCTGCAGCGATCAGTATCATATTTCAAAAGCACTTGTTATTCATCTCCTTCTCTGAGCTTGTGAAGTTTCCATGCTCAAGTCATCAAGGGGAAGGAAATATCGAGGATTCAAATACGCCAGCCTGGTGTGGATTTTGACCATGACCAATTAATGTTTAAACTGTTATAACATTTTAATTTCATAATGCATGTTTTTCAAACTTTGTGGTTTTGATGGTCCTCACCACTTACAGCCATGGTTAAATTTTCAGGAATGTAGGGCAAGCGGTCTCCTCAAAATTGGGGCTTCAGTACTCCCCTGTTTTAATGAATAGTGGCTGTGCATTTAACTTTCTTCCAGCTACCACTGGAAGAAAATACAGCGCCACCTACAAAGGAAACTTTAGAAAAGCACCCCAGAGGCAGTGGAGCGGCAGTTGACCAAACAATCAGCCGCCCTCCACCGTCACAGGGCGGCGTCATACCGATCATGGCAGCACCCTTTGGGGCACATTTACTGTCCACAGTAAAAGAAAAGATACTTAAAGGGGAATATGTGGACATTTATGCCCTGTTGTTTAGTGATCCCATATTGGACCACACAGAACCAGAAGAAGGGAAAGAAAAAGAAAAATTCAAGCGCCCTAAAGCCGATAGGAATTGGGCCAACTGGACGGCGGCATTCACCATATATATGGGAGTCATACTCCAGGCAAACCCCAGCCAAGGACTTGAGCTCCATAAGTACGCGGACATCGTCCGACGTGCACATGGAACAGGGCCCGTTGGTGCATGGCTTAGTTATGACAAGGCATTCCGTCACAGGGAAGCTACACCCCCCCCGGCGTGCGTTGGGATGTGCACGCCCCAGACTTGTGGCTCGAGTACATGGTAGATGTACCAAGGGCTCCAAGGGCAGATAGTGGCCATCCCCTGGTTAGGGGTGGGGTGGCCTGGGGGTATGATTCCTTTCAGGGTCATTGGGGGAGGGGGATGGGTGGCCCTGGACCGTGTTGGGAATTCAACAAGGCCGGCCGCTGTAACCGCCAAGCATGCAAATTTCATCATGGGTGTTCAAACTGCGGGGGAGGTTACCCAGCGATCAATTGCCTTCGACCAAGGCAAAAGGGTGGAAAGGGAGGATATGGCCNTTCGTATGTAGGCTAAAAGGGGGAGCAGTAACAAAATATCTGGGTGACTTTTTGATAATTGGTCGCCCAGATACAGATGAATGTGGGGGTGCCTTAAGAGCATTTCAGGAGGTAGCCGACGAGATTGGGGTCCCCCTTGCCCCTGAAAAAATGGAGGGTCCAACTACGAGGCTTACTTATTTAGGTATTGAATTAGACACGGTAGCAATGTCATCCAGATTACCGGTGGAGAAGTTAGACGGGATACGTAATGAGATTAATGAATGCCTAGCAGACAAGAAGATCACAGTCCACGCCTTACAGTCTTTGGTGGGTAGCTTGAACTTTGCCTGCCGGGTCGTTGTGCCTGGGAGGGCGTTCCTTTCCAGGCTTTATGAAAAATTAAAAGGGGAATTACCTCCTCATTTCTGTATTAGGGTTACTAGCTAAATACGACAGGACTTAAGGGTGTGGTTGGCTTTCCTCCTGGGCTTCAACGGGGTGAGCTTTTGGCGGGAAAAATGGCTGTTACAGGCCAACCTAAAGGTGCAGTCAGACGCATCAGGTAGAGCCGGTTTTGGGGTATACTTTAGGCAGCACTGGTGTGCCACCCCATGGCCAGCTGAATGGCACGAGAATGGGGTCACATGTGACCTTACATTCTTGGAATTGTTCCCCATAGTAGTGGAAGTACTCCTCTGGACAAGCGCATTTTCCAATCACACGGTGGTATTCTGGTGTGATAATTTAGCTGTGGTCCATGTAGTGAACTCATGGTCTCAAAGGGTTATGGGCTTGGTGCGGGCTTTGGTGCTTGCCTGCCTTAGGAATAACATTCTCTTTATCGCCCGACACGTCCCTGGAATCGATAACGGCATAGCAGATGCCCTTTCTCGGTTCCAGAGGGACCGTTTTCGGGAGCTCGCACCGGAAGCATGCACCGACCCGGACCCGTTGCCAGTCAGGATTTGGAAGCTTGGGAGTTAGAAGTGCAGTCCACAGTGCAAGGGGCCTTGGCTCCTAGAACGCAGGCTGCGTACGGTAGGGCTTTTTGGGACTTTCAGGAATTCAGGGCATGGAAAGGGTGGAGTACAGGGTTCCCCATTGGCAAGCCCGAAGTTCCCCATTGGCGAGCCCGAAGTTTTACATTTTGTTTTAAGCCTGCACAACCGTGGCCTCACAGTGAGCACCATCTCAGGTAGAATCGTTGCCATTAACTTTGTCAGCAGATTTAAGGGCTTCCCGCGCCTTGATAATGGGTTTTACTTAAGACACATGCTGGAAGCATGGGCAACACTGCCTAACGCAAACTGCGACCGCCAATAACTTCTCCCATACTTTGTAGGTTGGTAGCCACTCTAACCGATGTATGTTACGACATTTACGAAGTACAGCTTTTTAAGACAATATATGGCAACATGTACGTTGGAGGATTTAGGGTAAGTGAAGTAGTGTGCAGATCGGCTCGGGATTGCTTCCGTACCACCCTATGCCGGGATGACTTGGAAGGAATAACACCTAGGGTAATATTGAGACTCCGGCGCTCAAAGACTGAACAGAGAGTTTTAGGCCAGAGAGTAACGCTGTACCAGAGTGGACCTGAGGCAATATGCCTGGTCACCCAAATGCAGCGTTATATAGAAATGCAACCTAAGGGGCCTGGGGAATTGTTCGTTCATGCAAACAAGCCAGTAGCTACAAGCCATCAAGTCATGACAATAATGCAGACATCCTTAAAAAAGATTGGGCTTGCTATGCAGGAATTTGGGTCCCACTCTTTCAGGATCGGGGCAACCACGATGGCAGCAGTGGCTGGGTTGCCTGAGCCCGCAATTAAGGCCGTGGGGAGATGGCGGTCCAGGGCATATAAAAAATATGTTCAGACTTTACAATACTAACTGGTTTATTCTGTTTGTTTCTGCCAGGACCACGAGCCATCAGGTCGGCTCGCATGGAGGTGTGAATAATTGGACACCGCTTCGTTCGGTGGGCAAGCACAGCTGCGGCAACATCCACATGGGGTCCGCATTTAGGTTTGGCAGAGAAAGCAAACATTAGATGGATTGGTAGGAGCGGGCCTCCACTGGAGGCAGCTCCTGCCAATACTGAGAGACATGGGGCACCTCCCTCCACCAGGAATATTGGTGGTACACTTGGGAGAAAATGATCTAACTGAAAGGAAAGGAGTTAACTTAGTCATAAACATAAAAGAAGATTTATTAAAAATTAAGGAAATTTTTGTAGGGGTTAATTTGGTTTGGTCAAATTGGGTACCCAGGATTCGATGGGACAGGGCCATGAAGCCTGGCAGGGTAGACAAGGCTAGAAAGAACATTAACCGGGAAGTAGTTAAGTGGTTAAGTAGAATAGGTGGTTCAAATGTTAGACATGTTGGAATAGTTCACACAAAAACTGAGTTATACAGGGAAGATGGTGTTCACTTCTCTAAGTCAGGTAATGAAGTGTATTTGGCAGCAATGGCTGCGCAACTGGAAAGACTTTTGGATATTTAGGCGGTGGGGGTCGGGGTGGTTCAGGATTGACCACCCCTCAGTGGCAGGGGTCCAGTATGCCTTATAGGTTTAATAGGCAGGTTAATAAGTTGAGAGTCATATCCTTAAGAGATGGGGAGATGATACACGGTGTAATGCAGGGCACAGCATGCACTGTGATCAAGCTCCCTGGGAGTGGTGTATTAACAGGGTCTGCAGGGACAGGCTCTGTCTTCAGACCAGGTGGACGCATCACTCCTTACTCGCGCCCATAGCTGGGCTATTCCCCTCCCCCCCCTTCGGCCTTGCCCTGTCAAAGGAGGGGATGTTGGTTGTTAGGATACTGTCAACGGAGGGCACATCCGGGCAGTACCTGAGTTAATAAATTATATTAGTGAGATGGCATGCTGGACCCAATTGCATGATGCAGTTACCCCACCGGCCTTGAAAATGAAGTTGAAATAAAGAGTGCGGACAAGTTTAAATCAATGTAAGTCTCTGTGTCTCATTTGGGGTGCGTCGACACAAAAAAAATTCCTACTTTTCACCAGACATTTCAAACAATAAAGGAATGACTGGCATGGACTGGAAAAAGAAAACAGTGGAGACCAGATTTGATACATTTTGAAGGTTGTATAGGGAGGAGGATAAGTAAATAGAATAAATGTATATAAATGCAACAAGCCAATAACATTATGGTAAATCTTAACGAGTAAGTTAAGGACATGGTTAGTGGTAGAGTCTGCCTGACAGAATTTACAAGTCAATATCTCTCAAAGAAAATGTTTTTCCAAGAGGTGACAGTGATCACAGGTTGTGCCTGAAAAAGTTAGTAGCATAGCTGGTTGCTTTTTTATTGCTGTTTTTTGTTTTTGTTTTGTTTCTTGGGGTTTTTGTGTGTGTGTGTGTGTGTTTTGTTTTGTTTTACCTTTCCCAGGAGATGCAGTATTCTTGTCCAAGTCATGAACTGCTGCCATTAACGTCTGTATGAGGCTGCAGCCAAGCAGTCTTGTTTAATCATGCCTTCATCCATATGGCAATATCATTACAAAATCAAGAGTCTGATGTCACATTCACTGCATACTTAATGTTGCTCCCATTGTGTTCAGTAAGTGTTTTGGCATACAAGAAATGCTCAGTGAGGTCCCAGGTTTAAGCATCATATCTAAGGCACCTATCATGGCATCTAAGCGTGTATGTATGTACATAATAAAAAGGTAGCAAAGAAACCAGAGCTGTGTAATAGTAGTCATTCTGGGTGGGCAAAATTTCCCCATTGCATAGTACTCTGCTTCAAAACAGAGAACCTCCGCACGGTACTATTAGACATCCTCAATGACAGCCCTGAGATACCTATGTCTCTGCAGATAATTTGGCTGATAATTTACCCTCACCTCTATCGTACATTTTTGAATTAATATGAAATTCCGTACATTAGGTAGGGCTGGAGAGTATTTTGCTCTCTTTTCATCAGCAGTGTAACAGTGTTGTAACCAATGGATTAGACTATGGTAAATTTGGTTCAACATATCCAAACTCTTTGTTGGAAGAAATAAGTGCAGATACTAAAGAATTGCTCCCATTAGCTTGTGGTCACTTAGTGAATTGGGGAGGTCCAGTCATATCTGCATTTAACATCACATGTTATGGAGTACTGTGGTACCATTAGCTCACTCCCCCCCCTTTTTTTTTTTTAAAGAGACCACCCAACATTTAGGTCTGGAGAGAGACTCTCTCTTAGTGGGGGCCATGGAACTCAACCACAAGCTAAATTTGATATGAAAGCCTCAGCCAGGACTACAAATGTTGAAGTAATGCTGTTTTGACAGTAACATATGGCCCTGATTGTGTTCAATTGAGGTAAGATGATATTTAAACGTTCCTTTTTTGAAACCAGTTAAGCAACATGGCCCTAACTAATTTGCAACTAATGCTAGGGAATGTGGAGATTTGAGAGGACTCCCTCATAATATGGTAGCATGTCACTTTTGGAAATGGTGGGTATATTTGTAGTATATGGCAAGGGGACAGCAGGATTGTTAAACCCATGTAGACCCTCCTTTAGTATGCCCTTGCAGTATTTCTACTGGCTACACTACACACCTGAGGAAGGACCCTGTGTGGCCTGAAAGCTTGCTTATTTCCACCAACAACAGCTGGTCCAATAAAAGATAGCATTCAAACCACTTTGTCTCTTTGTCACTTAGAACCAACACAGCAACCACACTCTCTCTGGCCTGCAATAAATATTAAGGTAATAGGTGTGGATCTGACTTTTATTCATGCACTAACATTTTTACACAAGTTTTGGGAGGAAGCATATGGTTGCATTCATATGATGATCTAACTTAAAAACCTCTGTCCTCATCTTATGTTGTTATGACTTTTCATTTACATAGCACTTTCTGTGATTAATAATAATAAAAAATATTCAAACTGAACCCTTATCTAGTTCACTCTCATAGCAACCCTGTGAAGTTAGGTCATTATCTTTCCATTTTACAGATGGGGAATTGAGGCTGAAAGATAGCATCTTGCCCAAGGACACCCAGCGAGTTAATGGCTGAGATGAGGTTTGAACATTGGTCCAAGTCCAATATCTTTGCGATTAGGCTACACTGGCTCCTGCTATAGCTCCATTTTAATATGCTGCCAGCTTTGAGAGAGAAGACATCTTGGGAAAATGTTAGGGTGAAATGACAATTGCCTCACCCATAAGTCATTGCATTTCCTTTGTAGCTTGGTTTACATAGCCTCTTTTGTGTATGCATGTGCTCCTTATCACATGTTCTCCTGCTACCTGTAAGTGGCTTGTTGATTATCCAGGTCAAGACCAGGTAATCAGACCATACCAGAAGTCAGGAGTTGGATCATATTCTGAAGCTGAAATCACACTAGGACAAATGAGGAGAGTCAAACCCAAGGCAGAAGACCAGGGCTGGAGACAGGGAATGTGTAAAGATACGACTGTACTAGGCAGAGATTTAGGCTGAGGTAGGTCTGGAACAGGAAGCACATATTAGGGTCCAGATACACCACATAAGCTAGGAACCCTTCTTGTTAGATGACTTCCTGTTTTCTTCTTGCCTTTATGTGGGGCTGCCGAGAAGCTGATCTGGAGGTTGCAGCTGGTGCAGAATGCTGCGGCCCGTCTCCTTACGGGGGCGGGTCGCAGGGAGCACATGACACCAGTGCTCCAGGCTCTGCACTGGCTGCCTATAAAGTACCGGGCCCAGTTCAAGGTGCTGGTTTTAACCTTTAAAGTCCTTCATGGCCTGGGGCCCTGCTTATCTGTGGGACCACCTCACTCCCCATGTGCCCATGTGACCCTTGAGATCATCCGTGGGAGCCTTTTTGGAGGTTCCCCGGGTGAAGCGGGTGGCCACCGATGTTAGATCTTTTTCGGTGGCTGCCCCTGTGTTGTGGAATTCGCTCCCAGAGGAGGCTCGGTTGGCTCCCACTCTCCTGCTGTTTCGGCATGTATGTAAGACCTGGCTGTTTTGTCAGGCTTTTGGTGAGGGGTAGGGGTGGGGTGGGCGGTGGGGTTTTCCCCCACATATTGTAATTTTAAATTGTTTTAAATTTTTTAATATTTTTATTGAATGTTGTTTGCCGCCCCTGGGCGGGATATAAATTTTAAATAAATAAATAAAAAATAAATACATTTATATAGGCAGCCAATGACGCTTCAGGCTGGGCTGGCCAATCGGAAACCAGAAGAATAAAGATGGGAGCAGTCTTCAAGGCACCAAGGCTTCAAGCTGGGCTCAGGTACAGCTCCCCAGCAGCAGTATGACCAGCGGGTCCTGACACGACTACTTTCCTCAGGTTCTGAATCTCATTAACTATACCAGGCAGATTGACAGTATCCAATGTATGTTATGTAGTGGCTATTCAAGATAGTATAACTTCTGTATCTAGATCCGTCTGTATTTCAGACATGCTTTATGTCCCTCTGCTGCCTTTGGTGGGGGACTGATCATTATAACAAGTCATTATTTTTGATCAAAGTATTCAGCCCTGCAGAAGATTTAACTCATCTGTATCCCTATTCCAAATGACTTAGATGTTTAATTATTATATATTTACATCTATATCCCAATATTTGCCTCCGGCAACAACTCAGGCCTGGACTTTGGCAAACTTCTAATGGAAGAGCCTTCCAAAGTTGTGGTGAAGCCACTAAGTGCACTTTTCTGTTTATAAATGAGATGCAACCACACAGGTCCTCCCCCATGCCACATGCATCCAAATATCTGCCTGAAGGCAGCATGGGGCTGGGGTTGCGTGCTCCCAAGACCCATGCACCACCCACTCATGGCATCAGAGAAACATTTGGACTGCTCTGTGTGGAGGAAGGCTAACGTGCATGGATAGGGGTGCGCTGGCATCCCTGGCCTGTTTGAATCCCTCCCTGCTTACCCCACATGGGTGGGTGGTCCATGGCTATCCCACTCGGTGCACATGGACCCCCTCCTCAGTCCTGCTAATTTAAAAACTACCCATTGTTGTTACTTGCAAGAGGTTGTTCTCAGGTGATCTTAACTATGTATTGAATGCAGACTGGATATATAATATAGTCCTGGGTGAACCAGTATAAACCCCAAAGATACACATTCTTTATTTAAATGAGCCACTTAATACTAAACTAATAGTACAGCAGGATACTAAGGGGCACTGTCTTCCTGAAGGTCCTGTCATGAATGAGACATAAAATAGTTTCTAAGAGCTTGCCTATAATGTGGTAATTAATGTGGTGAAGGCTGTGATTTTAACATATTAGCCAAGATATGTTTTAACTAATTTAGGCCACATTCCAAACATTCACACAAGTAGAGCACCACACTGAAGTTATTGTGGAGTAGAAAGAGTAGTATGTACTCCTGAAAAATGGGGAGTACATACGCCTCTTTGTTTCCTAAAGTAACTGTAGACAACTCAGTAGAGGACCATTGGGGGATATTGAGGAGTAACTAGTTCAATTGAGAGCTGCAATGTGAATGCTACTAAAGTAGAATAGTTACTTCAATGAAACTACATCACAGTAATCACTTTGGTTTACCGTTGGTCATTGGAATGTGGCTATAGTTAAACACTGGAGTTGACACATTCCCATTTTTGTTAGCTGCCTGTGGTAAACCACTTACACATTATTCCCCTCTACATGGGGCTACCCTATGGTGATGGTCTGGAGGTTGCAGTTGGTGCAGAATGCGGCGGCCTGGCTCCTTATGGGGTCAGGTCACTGGGAGCACATTACACCAGTGCTTCATTCTCTGCGCTGGCTACGTATTTTCTTCTGGGCCCGATTCAAGGTGTTGATTCTCACCTTTAAAGCCCTACATGGCCTTGGCCCAACCTATCTGCGGGACTGCCTCACTCCCCAGGTCTTCGATTGGCCCCTGCAGTCTGCTGGCTGCGCCTTCTTGGATGTCCCCATAGTAAATCGGGGGCCACTATGGAGAGGGCGTTCTTGGTGACTAAACCTCAGCTGTGAAACTCCCTCCAGGAGGAGGCTCACCTTACCCCGGATCTGCTGACTTTTTGTCAGGCTTGTAAAACCTGACTGTCTGCCAGGCATTTGATGGAGGGGACTGATGAAGGAGGGATGGCATGGGGGTGGGGGTATGTTTATTGCTTCCCCCTAATGTGGTTTTATATTTGTATTTTCTATGTTTTATATTTTTGTTTTAAATTGTAAGCTGCTCCGAGCTGCTTTGCAGAAGGGGTAGGGTATAAAACTGTATAATAAATAAATAAATAAATATAGTGTTAATGAATTAGTACTCATACAAGTGGCAGTCTGTTTACACAGCTATCTACCATGGAGCTAACACACTGTAGTTACTACATTTGCACCCTTTGCTTTGTGTTAACTCACCATGTAAATGAGTCCTTAGCATCTCTCAAGAATGGGATGTTGAACCTTATGTAGTGTCTCAATGCCAATTAAAGCAATTAAGTGTATTTTAGAAGGAAGGATACAATTATTTGGATTAGGATGTGGCTAGTTTTCATTTGGCCTAAATTCCAAATGCAAATACAAACCTAAGATATTCTTCACTTCCTGTCCTAAACAGTTAGTAATCCTCATAACTGTGTAGAGGTAGCTGCCTTTCTGTGGTGGTCTAAATGATTCCTCTGTAATTTTCTTTGAGATTAAGGGTTGTGTATAATATAGAGGTAAGACCAT
>QEPC01010861.1:189421-204426 GCA_003113815.1 Sphenodon punctatus
ACCCCGGATCTGCTGACTTTTTGTCAGGCTTGTAAAACCTGACTGTCTGCCAGGCATTTGATGGAGGGGACTGATGAAGGAGGGATGGCATGGGGGTGGGGGTATGTTTATTGCTTCCCCCTAATGTGGTTTTATATTTGTATTTTCTATGTTTTATATTTTTGTTTTAAATTGTAAGCTGCTCCGAGCTGCTTTGCAGAAGGGGTAGGGTATAAAACTGTATAATAAATAAATAAATAAATATAGTGTTAATGAATTAGTACTCATACAAGTGGCAGTCTGTTTACACAGCTATCTACCATGGAGCTAACACACTGTAGTTACTACATTATAGAAAATTGCACCCTTTGCTTTGTGTTAACTCACCATGTAAATGAGTCCTTAGCATCTCTCAAGAATGGGATGTTGAACCTTATGTAGTGTCTCAATGCCAATTAAAGCAATTAAGTGTATTTTAGAAGGAAGGATACAATTATTTGGATTAGGATGTGGCTAGTTTTCATTTGGCCTAAATTCCAAATGCAAATACAAACCTAAGATATTCTTCACTTCCTGTCCTAAACAGTTAGTAATCCTCATAACTGTGCAGAGGTAGCTGCCTTTCTGTGGTGGTCTAAATGATTCCTCTGTAATTTTCTTTGAGATTAAGGGTTGTGTATAATATAGAGGTAAGACCATAGTAATCTGGTTGGTAGTGGGGGATTGGGGGTTGGGGGATAGCATTATTATGTACCAGGCAGAGATGGGGAACTTTTCTCTATCAGGGGCCATTTTGAAAATTAGTATAAGCTCCAAAACTGGCACACAAATACACACACCATAATTATTTTTTCTAAATCTTCTATTTGCGTGGTAAGGTAGGGCATGACATTAGCTCCTAATAAAACAGAAAGGAATAAAGCTGTTTGTCTCAGTGTTGTTGTTTTTTCAAGAGCCTGAGCATTTTAGAAGGGAAGATGCAATTGTTTGTGTTATCCAGCGTTTTGTGACATAAAGCAACTCTTACAGAATGCCTCAATGTACCAGTTCCTGGTTTGCTTCATGATTTGACTTCAGATTTTCTTCACTGAGGTGGCAAGTGTAATCAGAAAGCTGAAAAGAGGCAAGAAAGCAGGGCCTGATTTCATCCCAGGGGAGGTATATAAAATTCTCCCAGATTGGGGGATGTGTGCAATTGCACATCTTTTTACATTAATTAATATGGCAGCTGTCATACCGTATATTTGGAAACTGAATATAGTGGTTCCTATTTATAAGAAGGATCCTAGAAATGAACCCAAGAACTACAGGCCCATTAGCCTGCTATGCGTTATCTCCAAAATTTATGCCAACCTTCACTTAATCCGGCTACAATCTTGGTGCGATAAGAAAGGGTTATTGGCGGAGGAGCAGGCAGGCTTTAGACCAAAACGCTCCACCATTGACCATGTATTTATTCTTCACCATTTACTAAATAAGTATCAAAGATGCAGACGCAAATTATATCTTGCATTTATAGATTTATCATCAGCCTTTGATACAATTTGTAGAGCTAGGCTGTGGGTTGAGCTTGAGTCTCTGCAGATAGACAAACGTCTATTGGCACTGATTAAGTCCTTCTACTCGGGAACTTTTCTGAGAATTGGAATGCTACCATATGGCATTCTAGCAGAAGTGGTGCAAACCTTTTGTGGAGTTCGCCAGGGCTGTGTTCTGGCCCCAACCCTATTTAACATTTGTGTAAACTAGATCATAAGGATGCTGGAAATTACCATCCACCAAGTATAGATAAAGGAAAATCTTTCTGCTTATGTATGCAGATGACACTGTGCTCACTTCTCTTAGCCGACGTGGATTAGAAAGATCTTTAACAGATTTTGGCATTAGATGTCATAAAAAGAATCTGTCTATTAACTATGACAAGACCAAAATAATGGTTATAACCAAACATCATAAGAAATGTAGCTGTAAACTTCAAAATTGCAGGTTAGCCCAAGTTATAACCTACAGATACTTGGGCATTACTCTGGCTGATACGGGGGTCTGGCATACCCACTCTAAGATAGTCAAGGCAAAAGCACAAGTTGCAGCCTCATCTACCCAACACTTTTTTTTATCAAAATGTCCAATGTTGCATTAGGGCTGCCATTAAAATTATAGAAACTAAGGTAATGGCTAGCATGCTATATGGGGTACAAATATGGTAGCATGAGCCCATGGCAGTTGATAGTCTTGGCCCAGTAATAAACCAATTTTGGAGACATTCTCTTAGGCTCCACCCATCTACTAGCTCAGCTATAATAGTCATAGAACTGGGTATACACTCTCTACAGGCAGTTGCCAAGATACGACTGCTGACTTATTGGGCCAGTTTGAGGCATGTCCCAGATACCTCATTGATGGCTGCAGCGTTGAAAGAAAAACAAAGTGATTTGGTGGGTGGTTTGAACATGTGGTGGGCTGAGGTCAACTGCCGTCTGGCACTATTGGATTTTTCGGAACATTGCCTTCAGGACTACATGAGTAAAAAAGTGATAAGATTGATTAGACAGCACATATGGGATCAAGATAGACAGAAGTTAAGAGCTCAAGCAGCCAGGACTAATATCTCTCCGTTTTGCAAGTATGTACTTCCCTTAAGGGGTGGGGCAACTTATTTACACTCACTCAGTGACCCTGAGTTGAGAAAAGCCTTCTGTAGGCTTAGATTTCAGTCTATGCGGACGGCCGTCGTACTGGGGAGATTCCAGAGAATCCCCTATGTAAAGCAGCTGTGCCTTTGTGAGCATGGGATAGAGGACTTGGTGCACTATCTCCTGGTATGTCCCTTATATAATCTGATTCATTGCTATCTCATAGCAACTACAGGACGAGATACATCCCGTCCTAAAATACAACAGCTAATTTATCTACTGGGGGATAGAGACGCTGACAGAACCAAGGTGATAGCAATTTTTGCATTAAAAATTGAGAAGATCCGAAGAGGTTTTTGATTTTTGTTTTTTTTAATTTGATTTGAGCCCCCCCGGTCAGACTTGAGATAAGTTTTAAATCAGGAACTAGTTGAGTAAATTTAGAACTTGAGCGGATTTGTGCTAGTCTGTTATTGGATGTTATTTCTTGTGATTTTGCTTTTGTCGAATTATATTGTTGCTTAAGTTAGTGAAAGTTTGCTATCAGATGTTGTGAACTACAACTTTATGTTTTCAATTATATTTCTGTGCTAGCTAGTGAGTAGTTATTGTTATATTTATAATTTTAATCATTATACTGTATGTGTTCCTTTTCATTGAATTTTACTTTGTAATGGCCATGTGGCCAGCAAAGAAATAAAATATTTCCATTTCCAGATTTTCTTCACTGACTATTTTTAGAAAGCTCACAGACAGAAGGCAAATTATGTTGGTAAAAATGTATTTTATACAGTTGTACTTCAAGTAGCTGAAATAGTGATCCAGATATCTCGGCAATCTAGCCTGACAGAATTTTGCTTTCACACAGTCCTCAATCTGCTCTCTTTGCTAACCTTTCTGTACTTTGTGTACTGAAAAACAAGTGACATTTTCTCCCTCCTGATTTATGAATCTGCCCACTATACTCCCATTTCCACCACAGAATTGGAGCTAAAGTTGCTTCCATTTCTCTGTGGGTTTTTTTTTTGGTTCGACATATTAGTACTACTGCAACTAGATAACAAGCTTTTCAGGTATGGGGATACTCTTATGTGCACTATGGTCGTTTTTACATGGACGGCACCCACACACACACACCCATCAGATGTGTATAAACATCCACGAGTGGGTGGGTGCACACTCCCGACCCACCTACCCACATCCACGGAGCAGCCTGGAGGGAGCCGGAAAGCCCCATGGGTGGAGATAGGTGGAAATGGATGTCCAACACCCAAAAATCCATTTAAATGACTAACCAAAAACACCCACGGGAAGGGTTCACCAAAACCACAGAGACATGGCTAGAGAGGTCCCACAGGAGCCCGCAAGCAGACACACTCACTTGGAGAGACGCCCCACGCCCAGATGGGAGCCCTTAAAGGAGAAATGGAACAGGATACCAACAGGCAGAAAAGCAACAGACAAAACCAAGGAAGCCAGTGCTACAACACACGCAGTATGAGGCAGGATAAGCAGAGGGACCCCAGACACACGGGGGGGAGGAGAAAGGAAAGAAAAGCAACTTTCACCCCCTCCCCACACAAGACAGAGGGTGCAACGCAGCTCCGGCTCCACCTGCAGTCCCAACCCAAGCCGTTACCATGCACCCCAGGGAGGAGAGCACCACAGAGTTCAAGGTAGGTGAGAACACCACCGAGATCAACCCCGTCCAAGAGGTTGGGGAGGCGTCAATGGAGGCAGAGAATGGCAACACCACCCTCTGCTTGGCCCCCTGGAACCCACATGGGCATACCCCACAGGGACAGGGGGTGCTTGCGGAGAGGCCCAACCCCAGGGATGCCCCCCAGGAGATACAATCCAGGTATGAGAGTCACTGAGGGGATTAAGAGGGGTCCCGGCCCAAGGCAGCCAGGGCCCCAACAGGGAGGAATAGGTAAACTGACCAACTGTTGCTCCCTCAAACAGCCCAAGGAGACATGGAGGTGCAGGAGGAGGAGGTCATGGCCCTGGAGGAGGAAGAGAAGGAGCCAGAAGCCATCCTACTGCCCTGCAACCAGGATACTGATGGTAGGTGGAAACCGACATGGCAAAGGTGGTGGGAGGTGCCTGGGCCACACTGAGGGGATGGGGGGTACAGCCGCACCCTCTGAGCCTGTAACAGACAAGGACGCTCATGGGATGGCCAATGGGCCAGCAAGGCAGGGAAGGGTTCCATGCACATGGGCATGGGACAGGAATGGCCACAGGGGAAGGCATGGGTAGCCCTGCTAATCTATACCATATCTCCCATGTACAGATGAGCCTCCTCCTCCTGCTCGGGTTGTAGTCGCTGGCAGTGCACAGCAGAATAGGGAGATGTGGGCTCGCAACCGGCGGAGCGGGGAGGACACAGGGAGGGAGGTGCTGGCAGAAACCAGAAGGTTGGCAGAAGCCCAGCTTGCAGAACAAGCAAGAACCAGGGAGGTAGTGCAGCAGGAGGGGGACAGGGACCGGGCAATAATAACCACCATCCTCACCCAGTCCCGCACCAAGCACCTAGGGTTGGTACGCTGCCTGCATGACAGCAATGCGCCTGGTAAGGGCCTGTCTGTTCTCCTCCGATATCCTACAGAAGCCCCCTCCCCCGGACATGCTGGTACAAGGGCATGGGATTGGCTCTGTGTGCGGGAGGGGGGCAGGTTGTCTGAGGTTGCCCCATCAGTCTCACATATATTGTGAAGAGCACAGGCTGCAAGTCAAACTGACTCCTGTTGAGCAGGAGGCGCCACCTCATCCTGAGCTGGCCGAAGGTCTGCTCCACAACACACCTCGCGGATACCAGGCGCTCGTTGAAGAGCACCTGCTGGGGGGTGCGGGGAACAGAATAGGACCGCATGAGCCATGGGGTGAGCAGGTATGAGGGGTCCCTGATAATGACAGGAGCCATGGAAACACTCTCCATGATCCAGAATGTGTTGGGTGCTATCTCCCCATCAAACATCCTTGAAAAGAAGTGGGATGAGTGCAGGATCCGGGCAGCATGGCCCCTCCCTGAGAGGCCCGTGTAAACATCGATGAGCAGGCATCTGTAGTTCATGACAGCCTGGAGGTTCACAAAGAATGCCTGCTTCCAATTCAGATAATCGGTTTTGGCATTAGGGGGCTGGAATATGGGGGTATGCGTACTGTTGATCACCCCTATGCAGTGAGGGAAGTCCATAGTCTCAAACCCCCTGATCACTACATCCGGGTCCCGTAAATGTATAACCCGCTCCATGAGGAGTTCCACTATTAGGTCACATACATGATAGAGCGCATTGTTAACTGTCACGGCCCCCACACCGAACTGCTCGCCCACGCTTCTGCATCGGGTGTGGCTAGCCACCACACTGCCATCGCCACCCGCATCCCTGGAGGCAGTGGGAAGCGCACGTTGGTCACGTTGCGTTGAAGGTGGGGCCCTATTATCTCACATAGGCGGGTCAGCAGGGAGCAGTTCATCCTGAAGTGATCTGTCCACTTGTCGTCCATCCAGGTCACCAGCATATTCTCCCACCAATCGTTGGTCCTCGATCGCGTCCAGTTCATCCGGCGCATCGGTAGGGTCACGCAGCGGTCGGAGAGGTTGACAGGCCACCTGGCAAGGATGAGGCTGACGTGATGAGCTGCTGCTTTTCTCACCACCAATTTGCACCTGACCTGCACCCTGTGCACCCAGTGCAAGCTCGTCACAAGTCTCAGGTTTGCTAACCTCTTGCGCCGTGCAACACTTGTGCACCACAGGTTAAATGGGTGGAGGAGGTCAGACATTTGCTCGAACACCTGGTCAAGAACCCAGAAGCAGGTGGCGAGAACCTGCAGTAGGGCTGCGCACCCACTCGGGATGTCAGCTTCCGGTCTAATGATCCTACTACAGTGTCCGATCACCGTGCACCACTCAACCCACCAAGTGCAACCCACCAAGTCTGACCCTCAATCCAGCTATGTACCCTGTGCACCAATACCCTGTCCTCGCTTGTCACCTTATGCAGCAATGACACTCACACACCCCTCCACCAACTCCCGATATCCCATGCACGCAGCTACACGTTCACGCACGCCCCTACAGTCACACACCCTCAAGCTTACCTCACACACCCTCCCTCCGATCATGCTCATTCGCTTTCTCACGGTCCGCACTCCACTCCACCTCCAACCAACTCCACTCCTAACCACCGTCTCACACAATGCCACCCCGCTGTAGCTGTGCCACCCCCTACCGGTCAGACACTGTGCGTATGTGTGTGGTTGTGCTGCTGGGTGTGGCTCGCCCACCTGGGCTGGGTATTCCTAATCGGTTGCATGTGCTTGGGGCCACGTCAGTCCGTCACTCTGGTTCCTCTACCTTTGATGGTTGTTGTTGTATACCATTGGTACAGCCCCTTGAGTGCTGCCTGCACGACGGGACCCGGGGGGCTGGGGGCATGCCCACTACCACTGAGGGGGGCGTGCAGGGCCCCACTGGCCCCCTGATGCTGTATATGTAGTAGACTGGTGGGCCTCTAGACAGCTGTGTCCCATGCTGACAGGGCGGTGCTACCACGGCATATCCATACACAGCCCCCAGGCCATGTCTTGCCTCCCTGTCTCCAATAGGGTTGGAATGTGTCTGCCCTGTGTGTGGGGTGTGTTTTCCCAGGGTCAAGGAGAAGCCCCGCTATCAGTTCAGCAAGGCCACGCTGCAATTAGCTATCTGCCTCACCTCCATCCGGGCACATTCCATTCCGTGCACTGTCTACATCGGTTGCTCCTGATCGTCCTGCTATTCAGCAGGCCATGTTGGGCTACCAAACATGTAACTGATGTCCGGGCCAGGGATGAGTGACCAGTGTGTGCCACCATGCTCCTGGGAACCCTCTGGCAAAGCAGCGATGTACAGATGTTGGTGACCGACGCCCTTTCCTTTGGTGATGGTTTCATCCTCCTGTCGCGTTACATGTGGCTGTTGGGCCACCCCTTTGACAGAACAGAATACCAGCTGTGTGCACTGGAACTCGTATTCATGCCCCTTCACCAACAGCATCCTGTACACCCGACCACCAGAGTGGTGCCCTGGAAAGCAAGGGATCTCGCAGCTGCTCGCCAGGTGGCAAGTAATCACGATTTCCGTTTGGCCCTTCAGGGTGGTGGTCCCCATGTCGCGACCAGCTACACCGGTGTTCTCCTGCATGCCCGTGAATTTGAGCTCGCTCACTCTGATTGGCCCACCTGTGTTAGTGAACTTGGCCTGCTGCCCCCCAATGTGGGAGGCCCACTTCATACTGCGACACCTACTCCACCGGAGATGTCTGCCCTGAGAGCTGTGCTGAGCCAAACTGATGTCAGAGCTGCTTCAGCAACAGGTCAGCCCCTCCTGCCCCGCTTCCTGCTGGACGCCCATATGCATGTGTGTGGGTACCATAGGGGTCTCTTCGCCTGGGAGGGCCTCGTTACTGGGCCTTTGTTCCTGGAGAAGCCTGCTGGCGCCCCCTGACACCTTGTTACATGCTTCTATCATTGCATTGGCCCTCTGCCCATAATGGGCAGGAGCTTATGTGTGCTCATGACCTTGTCTGCAACATGCTGATGCTTTACTCCGTTTTCCCTATATTCACATCCACATGCCTGCCGTGGAACAGTTGGCCTCAACAGGCTGTCTGGACCCCCTGTTTGATGTTTTGGTCTCTCCCCTCCCCCTCCCGCTTGCTTGCCCTACTGGTCTGGCCATCAGAACTGCTATGAACGCACATGTGCAGTAGGGTTCCCCTGCCTGTGCTGCAATGGACCTAGGAGGTTTACCATAAAAGCATTGCTGTGTAGGCTCTGTGTGCTGTCACTCCTTTCATGTGGGGCCCTTCAGCCACCACTCCAGGGGATGTGGCAGGTCACCTGTGGTGGGCAATAGGCATTCAGCCATGTGATAGAGGGGACCTCTGAATGGTGGGGAATTGGCCCATCATTGAGCACTGGACCCTTGGATGGCTCTGTGAGTTGGGGGCAGGGTGTGTTGCCTGTATATACTGCATGGCTGGGGGGGGTATGCTCCCACTGTGCCCCTCCAGTCACATAAGAGTGTGTGTGCTCCAGGTGTTCCTTCACCCCACTGTGTGTGTTTGGTTGCCTCAGAGGATAGCTGTTCATTCTCCAATGTGGCTGTGGCCTCGCGAGGGCATCCTATGGATGGTAGCCATTGTGCAGGGCTCTGGCAGCTTGCTGGTAGTTTCCACCTTGTTTATCAGCTACCTGTACTACCTCCTGAGCCCTCAGCTCCCATCCCCCTTTGGACTGGTGTGCGTGCTGCCCGGGGCATTGCCACTATGTCTTCCAAAGTGCAGCTCATGCTTCCTATTGGTCCATCCACTGTGCTGTTCCGCCCCCTGGGGTGAGTTGACATGAGCTCCCCCTTTCGTTTCCCCATTGCATACCAATGTGAGCATGGATGGGTGACGTGGAGGCGGTCCTCCTGACACTAGGTTCAGGCAGCTTGCAGGCTGCTTCCTACCTGCACAGCCACCCCTGATGGAGTGCCCCATGGGGCACTGCCTGGGTGGTCCAGGGGGTGGGATCTGGTGTGCTTTACCCATATTGTCAGTGCCCCCTCCTCCCCTGATTGCTTGCCGGCTCCCCATTCATTCCTCTTGCTTCTTTCTTCCTTGTAGCCTTGGTTATAGTCTTCCTGACTGTCCTGCACCTTGGAGAGATGGTGGGACAGCTCCAGAGGCCGGCATCACAACTCCGGGCAGGGGCCCGGGTGTACGAGGTGATCCGTGAGTTACCCCATTTATGGTTGCCTGCCCGCCCTCCCCCCTTTGCTGTGGGACTCCGTGGTTGCGGAGGCCTATGGTCCGCTATACTGGTGACATCCCTCTCCCTCTGTCCTGTAGTGCAGTCATTGATCACCAAGTGGAGCAGGAGGAGGTGGTGTAACTCCTGCTCCATTTGCTGCAGCGAGTGCACCAACTGGACTGCGAGCAGGCAGCTTACTGGCACAGGGTGCGGGGTCGCCAGCCCTACTGAAGCTGTTGCTCCTGGTCACCGTGCCTGTCAGTTGGAGCTCCCAGTGAATGTTGCTCTTTTGGTTTTGTTAATAAAGGTTTTTGTTTTGTTTCCCCTTGTGTTTGTGTCCTCCTTCCCTGTGGTGTGTCCCTCTGTCAGTGCCCTGTTGGGTTTCCCTGGTGTGATTGCCTGTCTGGGGTTGATGCTGTTGGCGGGTTGCGTGGGTCTGTCCCTGAGCACTGTATCCCCTATGGTCTGGTGCCCTGTTTCCCGGTATCTGTTGCTGTGACCCCTATCTTGTGTGGGTGCAGTCATGGATTCCCCACCCACATCCTGTTCATCACACCCACCCATCCCTTGTGTCCCTCGGGCCATGGGGGGATGGTTGCCCATCCCCCAGGGTCATTGCCTGGCTGGTAATCCCCCCCCTCCCTCCCTTCCCTGTAGTGTTGTTGGTCTCCCCCTATGCTGTCTGCACCCCTGGCTGGTGCTTCGTTGCCGGATGGTGGTTTGCGGCCCTTGTGTTTGGGGCTCTCTGCCCTCTTGGCTCTCTGCCCGCTCTGTGGCCTTTTGCGCCTTGGCAGGGCTCCCCATCTGACTTGTTCCTGGCGCAGTGTTCTGTTGCCCAGGGTTTCCTATGTGTGGTTGTACGTTGGGGGTCTTTGTGGGTCTCTAGGAGTGGGCCCCATCCATTTCTGGTCCTGCCTGTTCGTGGCAGTGATCATGCTTTTCCCTGGTCCCCTCCCCCAAGCTGCAGTCTCCCCCTGCTCCCCCTGTTTCCCGATGTTCCATTGTGCATGGCAGGGACTGTTTTCCCTTGGGCCTACAGTGCCCGGCTGTCTGGTCTGTGTGCTGTGACCTGTGTGGGGCTGTTACTTTGTGTTTCCTGTCATTTCAACTCCCTCCTCCCCCGCCCTCATGGGGTCTGGCGGTTTGGGGGCAGTGCCTGGTGCCCGGCTTCGATTGCCCTTCCTTGGCCATGTTGTCATGTCACTGTGCTGGGTGTGTTTTCCCTTCTGTTCAGTGTCTTGGTGGTCCGTGCAAACATCTTGGGTGTTTTCTCGGTGTTTCCTGGGGTGGGTGTTTGGCCGATGGGTCACACTGGCCTGTCCCCTTCCATCCCACAACCCCTTGTGGTTGTGTCCATGTACATGTCTCCCTGTTCAGCGCTGGTGGGTGTGCTGTGGGTGTGCTCGCCCACCCATTTCCACCCATCTCCACCCATCAGAACCACAGCGGCATCTGTGTAAAAAAGGCCTATATCTTGACAATGAGGACCCTTTCTTAGGCTGTTTTAAAATTAGCATGGCCAGGGAGGGGGCCCGTTTGCACTGAGTGGGATGGCTGCGGATGGCCCATCCAAGTGGGGTGAGTAGGGAGGGATTAAAATGTATGTACACCCCTACTTAAGCACATTTTAGCCTTCCCCCGCCTGTATCACTCCAGATTTTCTCCGATGCTCCATGAGTGGCCATGGGTGGGTGGTGAGCGGGTCATGGGAGCATGCACTCCACCACACTGTCTTCCGGTGGGCGTTCAGATGTGTGTGGGATGGGTGGACCTGCATGGTTTCATCTCATTTAAAAATGGTCTTAGTGTGTAAACAAACATGATCTTATAGGGGTGTGCATCTGTAACGTTTTCTTCTAGTTACAAAAACAAACTGAGCCCAATTCATTTTTGTAACTAATGATACAAAAATGGATGAATAAGCAAATGATTATTTGCTTCCATCAGTTTTTGTGTAAAAATTAAAAATGAAATAACTTTTTAAAAAAAACCTTCGTGCACAAAACAGCCACTGGGGCCGTTCTATGAATGTGTGCTCCTATCTGAAATGGTGATGAAGCAGTTGGTGCCATTTTGGGAAAGGGTGTGCACATGCACGATGGCCACAGTAGCCATTTTGCACATGCACTGTAATTTTTATTTTATTTTTATTAAAAATAAAATATTAAAAATAAAAATAAAATTTAAAAAAATCACAGCAGATGGGCAAAATGGCCACTGGCCCATTCTCCCCATGCACACCCTTTCCCAAAAGTTTATGCATGCACAGTGATTTTCTTCTAAAAAAAAAGATATTTTAAAGTAAGAAAAGAGGGGTCATTTATGCCCCCCCAAAATGAAGGTGTTTTAAAAACTAAACTAAAACTAGAAAAGGTGCCTTTTTCACACCTCTAGACCTTAACCACCAAGAGGTTTTTTATATGTGCGCACTCATTTAGTTGCATGCAACCCACCCACCCACCCCAAAAACCACTTATGGGTGACTACTTTTTACATGTCACAGCTTGTTAGGCAGCCAATGACCACACACACCAAGCAGAAGGAAGAGCGGTTTGGAAGCTGCAGTCTGCACCACACTGTAGCTTCTGCTACTGTTTTGAGATGAGGTTGCAAGGAACCAGCAATGACTTCTTCCAAGTTGGTTCTCTAACGCCCCTGAATGGCAACAGCAAAAGTGTCCCTCCATCTCCAAAACAGTCTTCCCACCATGGTCTGCTCCCCCACAATGAATCTTCTGTGCTCCCGTTGGGAGAGGCACCTGCAGGAACTTTTCCTGCTCCTGCCTCTCTCAACGGGATCAAAGAAGCAGTGGCACGGAACGTACCCAGATCTCGGTTTCTCTTGAACTTCAGTGTAGCAGGGATCACTCGTGTGGGGCTGCTGCCCCTTTAAGAGGGGACTGAATGGGCCAGCCAGAGGGCTGAGAGCATGTGCATGGACTTGGGAGAGCCAGTCAATAGCTAGGAACCAGTCTGGGTTAAATGCAGGCAGAGAGACAGAGTGGGCAGGACACTGGCCCTTTAAGGCTGAGGAGGGAAAGCCTGGCCATGCCCACTCTGCCTGTATAAAAGAAAGACTGAGTGAAGAAGAACTCAGTCTTTGTCTGGGAACTGAAGGAGCCACATCTCTCTTTAGCAGCCTAAACACACTATGCTCTCCAGGGTGCTGAAGAGGAGAACCAGGTACTGGAAGAGGCTGTGCCCAGGAGGGAGCTTTGTGTCTGGGGAAGTCTTGGCCAGAACCTGGGGCTTTGAGGCCTGGCTAGATGGACAAGAGGGGTTGATATTGTGGTGTTTCTGTGCCTGACAGAGCTGCCTGCAGGGTGAAAGCGGATGAGCTGGCAGCCCCAGGTATTGTGGACACTGTCTAATAAAGACTGTTGTGTATGTGTTACCCTCTGGACAGCTTGTGTTGGGACCTATAGGAGGGTACCTCTTTCCAGAAAAGGGTGATTCATCTGAGGCTTGGGCTGACTAGGCATAGCAGAGGGGTAGAGCTAATTTCCTGAGTGAAACCCCCCTGGTACATCCAGGTCTGTTATGCATTGGCTTCTGCTCCTGCCACTGAGGCAGTGGTGGAGGAAAAGAGGCTGTGGTGCCTTCTCTGCTCTCCATGCTCCTAGTTTATGTAGGGGATTTTAAAGTCCCATTTATCTTGGTGGTAATAGTGTGTCACTGTCATTTTGGTTAAGGGTGATGTCATTTTGTGCCTGCACAACCTGTTACCCTTAGCCAAAATGACAGCAATGTTTTTGCTGCCACTTTGGGTAAGGTTGGTGACCACTTGTGTATGTGCCAGATTTTTTTAAAAAAAATATTATTTTAATTACCTGAGAATTTATTGAAACATTGTTGGGCATTGAGAGATTCTTGATCTGAGGCAAACCAAGAACTGGGATTTCAATGAAATTTCTTGTGTTTGAGAAATCTTGTTTCAGCCCTAATTGAGAAGGCTGTGGCCATGCAGCTGTAAAGGTACCTGGACTTCAAAATTATCTTGGGGAAATTCTAGTGTGGGTTCCAGCCTTCCCACAGGGTAGAGACCACACTTGTCAGTGTGATTAATGATTTTCTTATGACTCCAGTTTGAGGAGGCCTGCCTGTGTTCGCTATGCTGGACCTTACAGCAGCATTCAATATGAGTGACCGTGGGTTGCTGCTTTGGAGGCTGAAGCATGTTGGTGTCATGACAGGAGCTGCTGGTGGGTGGTTTCAGTCGTACCTGGAAGAACGGAGTCAGTCAGTGGTGATGGATGGATATTTGTCATCTATCTATCTTCTATGGGCTGCAAGTGGTGCTTATCTATCACTTGCAGCTTGCTCAAAATGTGACAGCACAGCTGCTTACTGGTTTCGCCAGCTGTGATTATGTTGCACCCACCCTGTATTCTCTACATTGGCTGCCAGTAGAGTGATAGACTGCATTTAAGAATTTGGTGCTGGTTTTCAGGGCCCTGAACAGTATAGACCCCTGGCTTATTCATGTGATGTTTGAACTGTGGTGTTCCTCAAGATTCTGTTCTCCCATGTATGTTTGATGGGCTCGATCCCATGCCTTGTGGATTGTGTGCACATGTGCAGCTGCACATAAACCGCACAGATCTGCATTGAGGGCATATTTTGCCCTGTGGAAACCACATATGTGCGCACGATCCACAGGGCATGGGATCACGGCCTATGTATACATGCAATCTTTCAGGGGTGTTATGATCTAGCATAGAGTTGAGTATCAGTTTGCTGATATGATACAAGACTGTATATCTCTTGGCCCATGAGCCCTATCCTCTCAGCCTCTGAGATGAGGAACGATTGAATGATATAACTGGCAGGATGAGTTGGAGCTACCTCTTGCTCAATCTGAGTTGGACTGAGGTGATGTTGGTGGGGGGTTTGGGCAGTTGATATGAGGATGCCCCTGCCTGTGGATGGCGTCCATCCAAGCAGTGGTATTGGCCCTGGAAAAGAACATGGGCATCTTTTTTTACCATGTTCTGTCCATGAAAACTCAAGTGTTAGACGTGATTTGAATTTGCAGCTACGCAATTTGCATAATCTACGTCCTTATCTATGTCGGGCTGGCCTTGCCACAGTGTGATCAACGAGGTGACAACGAGGCTTGATTTATGTAACTCCCTATTCTATGGGCTGCAAGTGGTGCTTATCCATCGCTTTTGGGGCAGCTGTGATTATATTACACGTGCCCTGTGTTCTCTACATAGGCTGCCAGTAGAACAACGGGCTGAGTTTAAGAACCTGATGCTGGTTTTCAGGGTCCTGAATGGTGTAGACCCTGGCTGTATTCAAGATCTGTTCCTGGATCTTCATGCTGATGGGTATCTGCACTCAGAAACCAGCTGCTGTTTGTGGATCCTGCCATTGTGTGTTAAGTCAGCGGGTGATCAGCCCTTTGCTGTGGCAGCCTCCTCAGTGTGGAACTCACTCCCTCTAGATGTCCATTTAGTTCCTCCCTCCTTACCTCTAAAAAGCACCTGGAAACTCATTTTATTTTCTAAAGGACTTTTAGGATCCACTCTTAATGTAGTCTGTCCTCCCTCTTTACTTTCTCATTTAAAATTGATCTCATATTTTTGTTTGTGATTGTAAAGCACTC
>QEPC01010861.1:218277-232048 GCA_003113815.1 Sphenodon punctatus
GGGTTAATTTCTCTGGGGGGTGTTTTAAATTTGTTTTAATTTAGATGTTGTAGACTTTTTATGTTAAAATTGTTTTATATTATGTTGGAAGCCACCCCGAGATGCCGTAGGCATGGGGGTGGCATATAAATATAAGGAAATAAATAAATAAAAAATGTGTGCAGACTAGGATCCGGGCCTAAATGCAATCCACCTACATGCCCACATTGGGCCTGAAATGAAATTTTGCCTAAATGGGATATCATCAAAATTTCAGTTCCCTATATCGTCTTGGTCGAATCGAGAGCCTCTCAGTATTTGGTAAAGTCTTAAACAAACATTTCATTTCTCAGCCTACCAGCTTACTGGGATCCTGTTCACCACTTTGCCGACCATTTAAAATACTGAGGGGTAACACTGACACAATACCACATGACTTGCACTTCATTGCCCCTTGTACTTCTTTGCCACTCATTGGCTGGTATGCAGGTTCCCAACTAATCTGAAATCCAGATGCAGGTTGCTCAAAGCAAAGGAATCAACGTAGAACAACAATTCTAATTGGAGGCACTGGAGTGAAGGCTAAGGGGTGAGATATTCACAAAATGATTGGCTCAAAAATGCAGAAAGGACAAATCTGGAAGCAAAACAGTACCCTCAGCAATGTGTAAGTGGCAAATGAATGGTACACAGTAAGTCAGTTAATTGGGATGGTATGTCACGGTATTGCAAGAATCAAGAATTCTCATCAGTATTGGAAAATGGTCAGGAAAACAATCCCAGTTCCCAATATGGCAAAATTTCTTGCAAGCAATTTAGGTGTTCATTTCAGCCCTACTCCTCATCCACTCTTACTGTGCTTCTCTAAGTGACACTATTTATATGTGAATAGAAATGGAAAACAAAATCCAAAAGGCTTCAAACCATCGACAGCAGGCTTTGCATGAAGGCGCCTTCCCATTTCCCACTCTCTTTAGGAGGGAAGAGCCTGCCACCGGATAAGCGGCGGCGGGGCGTTTGTCGCGCCCCCTCCCAGCTCAAAGAAATGAGCGGGGCAATTTCTGTATCAAGCACTGCAAACTTGCGGCGCTTGAAAGCATGACACCGCTGGGGTGGTTGGCGAGGGTTGCCCCAGGCAACCCTCGTGACTGCACGAAAAGGAGCAGTCCTGATTGGCTGCTGGAGCCACGTGAGGTGGCCAGCAGCCTTGTTTCGCATTCCCCGCTCAGTCCAGGATGCGCGGGGGAACAGAGCAGCACCCACTCCTTCCCTTATACTGTGATTACGACTGGTTGCATTAGGATGGGCCAGGAAGGAATTTTTGACAAGAAAAGTTGGTCAGATGGCCTTTCTTGTTAGTTTTTGCCTTCCTTACAGTATGAGTAATTTGGCTGGCCAGTAGTTCGGTGTGGTGCTTGCTCGAATGTTAATGTTTGTTTGAGTTGTGTTATAAGTTGTCGCACCCTTGGCGGGGGTCCAGTATCGGTTCTGTTAGGGTAAGTGAAATAGGAGTCATCTCCTTAAGAGATGGGGAAGACACGCTTAACGGAATTGCAGGGTATGGCATGCCTGGCGTTGTTTTCCCTGGGAAGGGGTGACCTTGAGCGGTGGTAGGGCATTGTATGGTCCCCCCACCATTAGGCACCCAAGTCCTTACTCAAGTCTGAAAGGACTAAGTACCCATTAGCCGTGCGCTAAGCGCTCGATGCTGGGGAGACGTTTTTGTTTGGGGCAAGGTTATCGAGGATATATCGAGACCTCCCCTGACGTTTTGAAGGTTCAGTGTGTTATGGTTGATACTGGACCCTGAATCGCATATAGGTGATGTCACTCCCTCACCTATTCAATTTGAAGAATTCAGATCAATAAAGGGTGCGGCCATGTTAAATCCATACTACGGTGTCCTTTCTCATTTCTGGGGAGTGCGTCCTCAATAGCTTACCTGAATAAAGGCTTTAAGCCTCTCCAACCAAAACTTTGTTTCCAATCCTTTGGGGAGATCTGGTTTGCCTGCCACTCTGCTATATAAGGGAGTTGAGTTGCCTAGCTGGTCCCTTAAGTTGCTTATTCAGGTAAGTTGCTTGCTCTGCTGTAGAAGGATTGCCCAACATTGCTGAACAGAGAAGAAAAACTCTTATAAGTTGGCAATTGCCGTCAGTGCTCAATATGCAATTAGTGGATTCACTTGCACCAATTCTGAGTCTCCAAATGTTAGTTTGTGGGTGCAACCCAGGCTTCATTGAAATGGATAAACTCCAGTTGATTTCAATGAAGTGAGGACTGCAGCATTCTGTGAGGCTATGGGTGAAATTATCTGAGAATGATGGGCCATAGCTTCAGATCTCTGTGCCTAAATCTATATTCAGACACCCAAGTGAGGCTAGTACTGGATTGTCAAGAGTGCTGGACACTTTCCCCTTCCCTTGGCTTTAATCACTGTTTCATTTATTCCATAATCCAGCTCATGGAAGTACAAAGCTGCATACAGAATTAACAATTCCACACCATTTACATGGGTTTACTCAATACTGAGCAAACCTTGGAAGATCATTAATTCTAAAAATTACGTACACAACGTGTGATATTTATGTTCACATTATGTACATATGTGCACATTGAGTGATCCTGCTATCCATCTACGCAGGGGAAAGCTGCGCAGGTGGGTAGCCCTGAGGTACCAGGTGCTGCAGCATGTCGTCCCACTCCAGTTCCCGTGGAACCTGCTTCCCACCTGTACCCACGCACACTCACTCAGTCCCAGCTCCTCGGCCCTACCATCAGCACTAGACCCTTTGCGCAGGTGGTAGGGTTTAGCTGGAACATGCTCATTATATGCACAATGTGAACATATGTACAGACATAAAAAAATTTAATGTATACAAATGTGTGATTTTTTTTTTTTAAAAAAGCAAAAATCTATGCAACGTAGACAAATCTAAAAATCCTCAAAAGAACCCCTGAAAGTCTTCAGCATAGTCTTAGCCAAACTTCAAGTTTTTATAACAGATCATCAGTGGAACAAAAACAGCTGTTGTTCTAAAATAGTAAAAATTGGTTTTTCATTCCATCTTGGTTATTATATACATGTGATTTCTTTTATAAAGCTTTCCCCAAAGTTTGTTGGTTAGCAGGTTTTAATTGTGGGAAATTTCAACCTAAGAATAGTTTGGAAAAGTGAATAACTTATGAACTAAAACCATTTTTAAATGTACTTAAAGTTAAGCAGGGCTCCGTGTAAAAGGGTGGCACCTGTGGGGGTACAAATACATGTAGGATCAGCCCCTGAGGAGCCACCTCACAGCAAGGTCTTTGCTTCAAGGTCTTTATTTTACACCTTTCAATCCTCCACCATATATACTCTGGAAACTCAGGCCTGCCTGGCCTAGTCAAAACCCTCCTGTTCCCAGAGTCCATTATCTAGAACCTCTCCCAGGCTTAGCTCTTGCACTTGGGCTGCCTGGGCCCTGAAGCAGCACTCACTCTCAGCTCCTGCTTCCTCATTTTCCCCCATCTGAACCCACGCTGCCTAGCTCAGCATCTTAGGGCCATGGGTTGGCCTTACTGCACCCAAATACAGCTGGCCCTGTTAGCCCCTCACCTCTCTAGGCTCTTAGCTGTTCCTCTTAAAGGGCCAGGCGTCCAAACAGCCTGCCTCACACCTACTTGTTCAAGGACCAAATCCTACACACATGCTGAATGCTTACTCCTGCTAGCAATCTCATAGACTTCAATATGATGCCTAGCAAAGAAAGGTTAGGCCTTGTGTGTACTAGGAAGCTGAACTGTGTTAACTAAAGAGATTTGAAAAATGTGTAGCTAGTGCTACCTAGTAGTTTACTATCTTATCTAGTCAAATGAGTGTAAGGACTCCACTGGTAAAAAGCAATATTAAATCAATTTAAGCAAGGATCAACTTCATTCATCATAGGTGGCTGCATCAGCTCTTTTAATAAATTACTTAAATTTTGGCAGGTTCATGCACTAACTCTAAATGATACGCCCCATAGAAGTGTGCAGACTTGCACTGTAAAAGACAATTTTGCATTCCCTTTCTTTAAATTAAAGATGTCATTATCATGGAAGCTTAATGGACCATGAGACTCATGTCCAGAATCTGTTGGCAAAGTTTATATGAACTGTTTCTGTTCTGTGTTATGATGAACCCAAGTTAATGAGCTGTGATAGTTATATCCCATTTAGCACTTTGGGGTTTATTTTAAGTGATGCTGTATAACTAAAAACCTTTTTTAAATTAGCAAAGTAAATAACCTGCTACATTTGGCACGGCTGGAAATAAACAGTCTTGAATTAATGTAAGCGATTGCAGGATTGGATAAGTTTGAAAGCCATCCATGGTCAGAAGGAAACAATTAAAGAAAGCAGCTCATCTCTTTCTTTCATCAGGTTTGTGTTACTGCTTTCAGCTCTGCTGAACAGACATGTGACACTTCTGTGTTCTAATAAATCTTTTACTGTGGCTGGTTTCATGATTCCAATCAAATAGATGACTTCTGTGTATCGGACGACTTCTGTGTATTAAATTTTGCCAGATAATTGTGAAATTTTCTGTCTGTAAAAACAATAGCAGCCATTCTGGGAGTGTAAATCCTCTCATTTATGGAATGAAGTGAACTTCACCTACTGAATGAGGCATGGAGTTAGCGACCATTATTTTCTATATGAAAAAAAAAAAAAATCCCCTACAGTGGTTTTGCCCATTGTTATCCAAGTTGCAAAGCTTTAGAATGGAATATATGTGGAATCAGCAACACTTGTGTAGTCCAGGTTTCACCTCTGCATTTGATTTGTGTGGTAATTGGGTATTATTGAACTCCACTGGTCTTGCTCATAAATTGCATTCACAAAATGCATTTTACTGGATGTTGGTGCATTGCATTCTGGGCTTTCCCCCCCCCAAGTGCTGTATGTGCTATGTTGTGCAGACATGGAGGTGGCTTCACACAGGGGGCTGCTTGCTTAGGTGTGGCTAGGTGCAATTTGTCTGGTGTAGACATGGCCTGGAAGCAGCGTGTAGCGGACAACAATGAGTCTGTGATCCAGGAGAACATGGATAAGGTGGTAAACAGCTTTGTAGAATGATGTGTGAATAATGTTCAGTTATTGTGTTTTTATGATGTTGTAAGCCGCCATGAGATGCCGTAGGCATGAGGGGGTGGCTAATACATTTGTTGAAATAAATAAATTATTACCTACAATCATCCTGAAAAAAATTCTTGTCAGGATGCAGATATTTCAGTGTGTATGGCCCTTTTAAGTGGCTTTCAACTGGCTTGAAGCAGGTCTGGGCTAACAGCTCTAATGGGCTGCAGCTGTGATGGCCAAGCCAGCCCTACAGCCTGAATTAGTCTCCACATACCAGTCTAAAAGAACGACCAGAAAAGAGCAGGATAAGGGTAGTCAGGGGGGCTAAGCAGCCATCGCAACATGCACAGCTTCTCTTTGAGCAGCCAACAAACACCTCAGCCAGCTTCTTATTTCCACCCTATGAGAGACTCCTCCCTGTGTTTTGGGAGCTCTACAAGTTATTTCTCAAATTCCAATCTAATCACCACTTATACCAAAAACCCCATGAGACAGAACTGATTAGAACATGCCTCCTTTACTTCAGAAAGCCATATGCACTTTGTAGCTTTGCCTTCTGGAACTTACTCAAAATATCAGAGCTAAAACAAATAGTACACTTGAATCAACTAATTCACGTTTGATACTCATGTGCTTCATGGAGTTTTCAAATGTGCAACCCTGGCAAAATTTGCCAAATTCATCACTTCACCATGTTGGCTGTTCAGCAGTTCTTTCCTCCAATACTTAGCATTGTGCAACACAATCAACAGCGTAGACAGTTCATAAAGAACTGCCAAACAATGAGCAAGATCCCAAACCCTTGCACACATGGCTTACATGTGGTCATGTGCACAGTCGTGCGCACACTCTGCATGTGCTCCATAATCCCCGCAGGGGGGTTGCACACAGGGTGTGCACTGTGCATGAGTTTGTGTGTGTGCATGCCACACATGCGCTATGCAGGGCTTGGGATCAGCCCCAGTGTAAATAAACAAGTGAACAAACAGTGAAATTCCCAACACCAAAATCATTTTCATATGCAAACTGAAAAAATGAACTTTCAGAATCTGGACAATGGATTTATTTCCACCTCAATAATTCAGATACAATTCATTCAAATCTCAGTTTTGTAAGGCAAGCAATTTTGTAGGCTTTAAATGAATACTCAAACATTGCAACTCTCTCCCATTCTAATCTGTGTATAGCTTTTTTTGTGTGTAAGGGGGTGTAACCCTGTTTGTGCGTGCACACATACATGCACAGGTATGCACACATACATGCACCTTACAATAAACATCAAAGAATCCTGGTATCCTCAAACTCCAGAACACCAGACAAGGGAATCTCATGCCCTTGCAGCATTTTTTCTGTTACCCTGAGTACAGTTCTGTCTAGGGATGGGCGAATGCAGTTCGGAAGTTCGGAGTTAGCACCGAACTTGACCAGTTCAGTCGACCAAACAGAGCTTCCGAACAGAACTCTATTTTCGAACCGAATTTCCAAACCGTGCTTCTGTTCACCCATCCCTAGTTCTGTCTCTAGTTGCTTGTGTAAGCAGATCCAGCCCCCGAATAACTGAAAGATCAAAAATAAGCCTAAATCAAAACACAACCCACACCTATAAACCATCATCGGGGGAGGGGGTGGAAATGTTGCCCTGACCAGCACAACATACCATAAAACTTGAAAGATGCTTTTATCTGCTAGAAACAATTAAAAACCTCACTTTAGAAGTGGAAATGGAGAGGCACAAAGCATGCTAACATACCTGAAAGTTGCAGGGCATTTTTTGTGTTTCAGATATGGAAGCCGAAAAGGGCTGCTTGTGTTTTATCCAAGCCAGAATGCACAACTCTGCTCGTATAGATTGCATTCAGTTGTGCCCAGTGTGGTGCCCATGAAAGTGTAACCTATGTAGATTAGACAGAATTCATGAGCTTCTGTAAGCAGTGTCATGCCCCCAGTGAATTATTCCATGGTGAGTTTATTCAGGATGTGTATGCGCCTAACTGCTTGTTTGAATTGCTATATTTGTGTGCCATTACTATTTTGTTCTACTGCAGTTTGTATGTGGAGTGACGAAATTCTGTGGAAACTCAAAATTTCCTCTTCGGCACATGCATCTCAGTTAAACTCCCATGTACTTTGAATTCCCCTCTGGACTTTCATTATTGCCTGAAACCTAACATAATTTAATACCGTCTTAATAATCCTGCCTTAGCCTCGGTTTCCTGATTTAGCAGTTCAATCTTGCAATTTTGCGTCTAAACTGTGATTGCTGTTGGGTCTTCTCTTTTTCCAGCACTGGAGTTTAAATCCAATCAAGAGTAGTGGTATTTCCCAATGCATTATACTGCCAAATTCTGAAGTCGGTTTGCATGCAGTACTTCTGCTAAAGGCAGTGGGAGACTTCCTAGAAGCAAGAGCAGGATAGGGTTGGTGACAGCTTTGCCACCACCCATTTTGGGTGTTAATTCATCAGGAAGCTTTATTCTTGCTGATCTTGGCAATGCCTGTTGTCAGGTATATGTACTCTTCTGTACTTTTTCTCAGTTTAGTGGCCCCATAAAAATTGTGAATGTAAGACATCAGAATTGCAAAAGCATTACTAATTCATCCAGGCTGTTGCATGAATAACCTTTTGTTTCAAAACTTACTAGCGGCAATGAAAGTAATAGGTCCACAACGTTACGCAAGCTTTGTAATTACTTGCTAGCTCTCCATATGAAGAGCTAGGATAGGATGGTCTAGGTACAGGCAACTATTATTGAAGTTCAAGTCTCCCAATTAAAACAGAAGTCACTACTTACCAGTTGTCCCTTAGGCAGCAAATGTTCTAAACTGTATCCTTCTATTAAGGATGGTGAAAATGAATATAGTGGTTACACTCCCTCTTTTGCCAGAGTAACCTATGAGTTGCTGAATAAATATCTCTTGCTGCCTTGACTTCATTGGGAATTGACTGTATTCTGTAGCGTGCAAGATCTGACTATTTTTCTTCTACAAGTCACAGGTTTTATGGTATTTCCATACATCACAATTCCAAGTGGTAAAGCTTACCAAAAACGTCATGCCATAACAAATGCACTGTGAATTATAGGGTGTTTTCAGACAAGACACTCGCCACCCGTAGGGCAACACTGCAGTCCTGCGACACATATAGTGGGTGTGTGGTTAGTGAGTGGAGAGTGTCTTGTCTGAAAACGCCCATAATGTAGTGCTAACTTGTGAAGCTTTACACCACACTATGGCAACAAAAACCCTTCATTTTAAGAGAGGAGTTAAAGTTCTTACAAATTCATTCATGATCCAAAATGCATCGAAATCGTAGGTTAAGTACAGACCCACCTTAACTTGCATGCCACATAAGCAGTAAAGACACTGTACAGTCTTGCATGTTGTGCTCACTTACAAATATATTTGACACATCTCATAACACAGACAAACTTCTCATTAAACCAAAAGTGAACATGTGGGTTTCTCCTGCTGCAGCAGCAATATACAGACATCAACAAAGATGCTTAACTACCCCATTCATTTTGCTTAAATCTATTGAAAGTATAACTCTTCTGCTGGTGCTCCAAAAAGCATACGTACACTAACATAAGTGCAGGATACCATACCCCCTTGTATGTATTTTGGGGGAAAATAGACCCAAAGAGCGTAATGTACATAATGTATGTAATTTGTCCACTTAAATATCAAGGCTACATATATTCCTCTGCTCTCTAACATAACAAAGAAAAGCAACATGTCTTACAAGTTTCCTATAATTTCCCTGAGCCCAACCCTGCCTGCTGTTTTCCTCCTGGCACCTCCCAGCTTTGGGAAAGCCCTTTTCTTCCTCCTGGAACTTCCAAAGATAACCTGTTGGGAGTGGATACCATGTTAAACCACCCACTCCACATTCCTGGGATTATAGGCATAGAGGCGTATTCCAAGTAAAGCCCCAACAAGTCACTGATTGTAAGTTCCTTTGCACTAACAAGAATAGCCTCCGCCTCCCCCCCCTTTCCAGAGGGAGGGGGTAACTCCGCCGGCCAGGATAGACTGAGCGCAGGCACATGGGTCGTGCCCAGGGGGCAGGACCTGTGTTTGGGCGAGGAAGTATTGCTCCGGCCCCACTTGTGGCCCAGAGCTTGAGAAGCAGCACCCACCCCTCCCCCTGCACTGCGGGTTATTATCGGCCACCATTTGGGGCCAGGAAGGAATTTTTGCGGGAACCCTACTCTGGCCCAATACTCGGGTTTTTGTTTTTTGCCTTCCTCGCAGTGCTGGGCATTTAGCTAATTAGCTGCCTCCTAGAATTTGGGGTGTTGTTGTGCTGGTTCAATCATTGTTGCACTCTGGCAGGGGTCCAGTACTATAGGTTAGAATAGGATAGATAGGTCATAAGCAAGAGTCATCTCCTTAAGAGATGGAGAGGCTCACTCGCCGGAAAGCAGGGTACGGCAAGCAGTGGGGCAACCTCCCTGGGAGGGACGTCGAGTGAGTGTGGTAGGGACAAGTATGGTCCCCCGTCGGCAGGCGCCCTCATCCTTACTCAGGTTCGGGAGGATCTGGTCCCCCTTACCTGTGGCAGGGGCCACTGAGAGGAGGGGTGATGTTATGTGCAGTTGGGGTGGTAATCAAGGGTACATCAAACCACCCCTGGGGTTTTATTGTTTGTGGTTAAAGTTCAAGTATTGGACCCATATCACGCTAGGTGATTACCCCCACCTGATTTCTGATTCTAATTGGTTAAATAAAGAGTGTGGCTGTTGAAATCCCAGTGATGGTGTCCTGTCTCCTTCGGCGCATCGGCAAGCAGTCCACATACAGATTTTGTCTTCTCTATGAAAGTACAGGAGCATCTATGATAAATAACCTCTCTATTTATATCCTACACACAGCTACCCAGTCTTTTGTTTATAAGAGGATATAGGAACTTTTATATAAACTAGTGCTGAAACACTAACTCCATATTCAAAATTACTTAGTTTTTACCCAAGTACCTTGGTATTCGACTCAGTTTTACTGAGTACCGCATAACCGAGAAATAAGCCTGGTATTCAGTATTTGGTACTCAGTCTAGTACTCAGACCAACATATGAGGCTTTTTCTGCACCGATATAAGATTTTGTTAGATGTGTGCATTTTGTTTTTGTTAACTTGAATAAGTTAACTTGAAAATACATTTCTTGTTGTAACATTTTTATATTCATCCTGTTTAAAATTAATTTGGAAGAAATTTATCACACCTTCCCTGTCATCATTGCTAAATTACAGGACAATTTGATAAAAGGACCCAATTTTATAAGCAATCAAAGTTGTCCCCTTGAAGACCATTATTCAGATAAATAACAGCACATGCAGTGCCAGTCAGAAGCAGGCATCTGACATGTCAGGGGGGAGGGAGGATAGGGAGCAACCCAACAGACTGACAGACACATTCACTGGCCAGTTACTGCATGCTTCCAGTTTTACAGGACCAATTGGTGGTGGCTTTGAGGCGGGCATAGGAAGCGGCCCTCAGGCAGGCACAGAAGGGACATAACTGGGACTTCAGGAATAGCATCCCAGAAGACCTAGTTTACACATCCAGGCTGGCCAATGATCATCACAATCGCATCCTGCAGCACTGTGACAGAGGACATAAGAAAATCTCTATTGACTCTTTTCTAAACAGATGCTTCTGACTTCCCAGTAACAAGTGGGGGAGAAATGTTTGGATGGTCGCAGTGCAGAATGAGGATATTTGGTTGACATTTCTGCTGGTCAATTGGCATCACAAACCGATCTTATACCACAGTGACATGTAAGAGAATCCCTGGCATAGGCTCATTTTCTACGTATGCTGTGCAGGCATATAAAATTAGAACCATTTATCACATCTTATATTTGGCAGAGATGATCCTGAAAGTGTGAGTTACAGCCCTGTCAAATTTCATGTACACTGGTTGGACTACAAAGGTGTTAGTCAGACATACATTTAGAAGTTAATTGCTTATTCCACCAGGACCCTTTATCCAATTTGGAAATTTGGCATAGATAGTAAACATGGGGAGGGGTACAAACTTGCCAAGTTTCATCCACGTGAGGTGGGAGGCACAGAAGTTACAACCAGAAATGTATATGCAGATTTTTGCAAAATATTGTACTTCAACTGCTTATAAAATTGGATTTATGTATCCAATTATTCTGGAATTTGGTACACGTAATGCCTTCCATTGAAGGTATAGTCTCCCCAGGTATCACCCAAATATAATGAAAAACAAAAAAGGTAGTCAGAAATATGTTTTCCATTGGAAACCAATGGAAATCAAACCAATGAAATGTTGATATTTCTAAGAACGAAAATGAAATTCAAATAACAAAAAAGAAAAATGACATGGGTCCAAGGTGCACACCTCTAATACTGTCAGCCGCCACCACCCCACAAACTGGCAGCCGCATCCACGGGCCAGAAGTCCCACCCCCTGCACTGAGACAGACAATGTGGCACTGATCCTGGAGCCGCCACCGCCTCCGGTCGCCCCGGCAACCCGTGACAGGAGCACTGGCGGCATTGGTTGGCCAGAGCCCACCCATGACGCCAAGGGGCCCCACCCCCTTTGCGCCACTCCACTCACCTCCAGGTGCATGCAGGGGGTGGGCCTGCACCTTATCTGCCAGCGCTACAGGGCAAGCAGCGCCGGTGAACAGAGCTTGAATGCCTGGAAGGACTGGCCCCTTGTCTGGAAGCGAAGTCTCTTTTGCTTGTTGATTGTGTTCTGCTGCCCTTGTCCTTGCCCTCCTTCCTTCCCTGTTTCCCTGTGCGTGTGGGCTACGTGTGTCTCCCTTCCATTTGCCTGTAGTATGTTTGTTAACCCTTCGTCCTCCCCCCCCCCTCCCCCCATAGAGCGATTGTGTGGCTAGAGTGGGGCTGCGGGCATCTGAGTTTCCACCTTCACCCACTCGCCTGTCTTCAGCATGGATGTCACCCAGGAAATAGGGAAATTAGTGCACGCAGTACAAACCCTTGCCATGCAAATTACAGAGCTGCAAGATCAACACATGGAACTGGCGGCCGCTGTAGCTCATCAGCACTCTGCCGCTCCCCCTGCTGCAGCGTTCTTGGTGCCCCCGGAGTGATTGCCGTGGCCCCGGAGGCAGGTGGGGCCACTGCACCTGCTGTGCTTCCTCCACCAGATCCATCGCCCTCCACAACCCCTAGAGAGCCATGGGGGCCCCGCATTGATAAGCTTCAGTGGGATCGCAAGGCGTTTCGAGAGTTCTTGGCTCTTTGCGATGTAACCTTTACCACCCAAGCTGCAACCTACCCTACAGATGACCTGAAGGTCGTGTTTGTTGTTGGGAACTTGGGAGGAGTGGCCTTAGAGTGGGCCGCTAACCAGCCACAACCGCCTCTTGTTTAATTACAAGGATTTTGTTCAGGAGTTTCATTTTCTCTTTGATCATCCTCATAGGATACGGGATGCCGAGACAGCCATTCTTTCACTCCGGCAGGGGCGGTCTCCTCTCATGGAATACATCACCCAGTTTCATCATCTTGCACTGGAACTGTAATGGCCGGACAATGTTTTAAAGGTGCTCTTCCAGTAGGGATTCACGGACGACCTTAAGGTCAGGATCAGATGGCCTATACGACCCTCCCGGCAACTTGGGCTGATGTGGCCACCCTAGTGCTCCAAATTGACAATTGCCTCATGGAATGAAGAAGGGAAAGGTGACAGGACTTCAGGAGGTTCTCACCAAGACCAGTGCCTACGGTTGCCCCTAGCCCAGATGGGGCAGGGTCCAAGGTACCGGACCCAGAGCCAATGCAGCTGGGGGTGTCTTGAGGACCCCTAACACCTGATGAAAGGGAGCGCCGTAGACACTCATGTGAGTGTGTTTACTGCAGGGACCCAGCACATTTTATCCAGGACTGCCCAGCCCTATATTTACTTCAACAGACTGGAAACACCAAGGATCAAGATGGGCAGGGGACGTCTCGGCCGTGAAAATAATCCCTTCCATCCCGAACCACACCCCGCTCCATTTGTGACTGCCTCTTACCCTCACCCCCCACCACTCGCTTGTGGTGTGGGCTTTGACTCAGAAACCTCCGGAAACTTTGTCAACGCGCATTGGTCCAAGCCCAGAATATCCTGACGCAGTCTAAAGGGCAGCCCAAGGCAGTCCATACAATTGATGGCTCATCCCTGATTTCTGAACCCATTACCAAATAAACTACACCATTGCCATGAGTTTCAGAACACTGCGAAACCTTCATTCTCGATGTAGTCTGCACCCCTCTTTTCCTTGTGGTCCTAGGCCTGCCATGGCTTATGCTACATGAGCCCCAAATCCTCTGGGCCCAAAGACAACTTCTGTTTAATTCCTCCCCATTGTATTCAGCACTGTCGAGTCCCTGTTCCATCCTGTCAGGCCAGTGCTACCCTCGGCATCCCGCCTGACAACTCCCAAGTGCACCTGCCCCGAGAATATGCAGACTTTGCTGAGGTGTTTAGTAAAGCCCAGGCTGCCAAACTACCTCCGCACCGCCCCTATGACTGCCTGTAGACCTAAACCCGGGAAAGGAACCTCCCTTTGGGTGCATCTATGCCCTTTCCTCTCCCAAGCTAATGGAACTCCACACGTACCTGGATGACACCCTTCGAAATGGGTTTATCTGGCACGCCACATCCCCCGCGGGGGTCTCCATCTTTTTTGTCTTCAAAAA